>JASAND010017574.1:0-77268 GCA_030248195.1 Trissonchulus latispiculum | reverse complement strand
CATTAAACATTACAGGACTGGTAGCATTATTTATCGAGAGAACAGAGTAATTCTAAATCGAAAGAATTCAACATGCATTTGATTGTACAAAACAGCCATGACATTTGCAGGAAGCCAGCCGCAGTGCAAAAGATGTTTACTAGGCACATTATCAACGCTTAAGCTAAATTTAGCAAGTTCTAAAAGCTGCTCTTCACACCTTGGGGCGACACGCTTTTGGTGGTTTGATGGTAAATTGATTTTTTATTGGGAGTTCGTAGCTAGACTGAGTGGTTTGGTATGACTTGGCCCAACTCTGAATTAGCCAATAATTATGATTGGTCCTTTCAGTGGTATGTGATAAGTAAATTTAACAAATATGTGCATGTGTTGTGTAAATTCTATCACTGCATGTATGTTTGTTTACGTTCTAACAAGGGGTGCATTTATTGAAAAATCTTAATTATTAAGTAATGTTATTAAAACTATTATAAAGTTGAAGGAATTTTAATAATTTATTTTCTGTGCTACCTGCTAGATAGCTAATACTATTTGTATGTTTGCATGATTTCAGTTATCTACCAAATTGAGTGTAATCTTTTCTGTATCCTTGATTTGTAAGGAATTTTGGGTTTGGTTTTGAAAAGACATAGATATTCTATCTGTTATTTATTATAAATTCTTTATATGTGTTGCTGTAGTCTGCCGAGAACGCTTCAAAAAGTACTGGCCGTCTGCCATTAATTTGCGGATGCTATTGCTTATCTGCTTAGTATGAGTAGAAACCGCGAAAAGCGTTTCATATCTATATATCCTAACTAATATATTATGCTACCTATACCTTTTTAGTTTGAAGGTTTCAAGAAAGGGGTGTAAAAAACGTTACAACAGGGATAACAGGCTTGTAGCAACCAAGTCCATGGCGGCGTTGCATTCGATCACTTGATTATTTGTTTATTTTATATGAATACCTACCATAAAAGAATTTATACAGTAACGGTATGGTATTATTTTATGAATTACCATTGATGCCTAGCTGTCAGAAGACAATTTACTATTGGATTACTGGCCTTTGTTTGTGCAATATGTTTAATTGTATATATCCTGCCAGTGAATGTGTAGGTTCTGCGGTTTAGAAAAGTATTTGAAACTTCGAACGAATGCATAATTTACTGAAACTGCTGACGACACAATTTGAAAAGTTCTAGCATATGTGGCTCCATTAAAGTGTTTTTCTTCGGGCAACAGCTAATTTGCCCACTTTTGTGTCGTTAGGTTTTTAAAAATTAGCCGAATTATCAAATTTTTGCCGACTGAGGTAATGTTCTGGTGGGACAACGGTTTCATCACTCGATACTTCTGTCAAATGGGGATCATTCTTAGTTTATAACGAAATCGATCTTCGTTCTGGAAAATCAGATATTAAAATGTTTGTGTAACCCGAATACTAACTGTCTAGCTTTCTCATCTTGCTTACGCATCAATTTTAGCTAGAAAGCAGCAAAACAAAGCTGCAGCTAGCAAAAAGTACTTCTGATGGTTGTCAGATGGTTGTTTCCTTCTGTGCTGTGTTTTTAAATGACGTAACTTGTTGCTTATTATTCAGAGTTGGAAAGAGATTAGTTTGATTTCCACAAATTCCACAACAGTCTATCACGACTGACTCTGGGTATCAACCACTTCGAGTACACGGAAGGTCGACTCGTTTATCGGTGAGGATAAACTTAGGCACAGGATCTTCGGAAGGTGATTTGTCCAGAACCAAAGATTCATTGCGGTCAACCTGGATGGGGTCTAGGTGTGAGTTCGTTTGAAGAGGATGGGGATCCAAGGGATGTCAGCAGCAAGCGGGGTCGACACTTGCCTTTTCTGGATAGATGAATCAGGTCTGTATCAAAGAACACTGATTGAGAATCTTGATTGCCAAATCAAGATTCTAGAACGATGATGATGATGTCTTTGTCGGGACCAAGGGTTCAATTTAAACACTTACTTGTTCAGGGGCTATGAATCCAAATCTTGATCTGAACGTTATGTCCTAGTAAGTGGATTCAGTATTAGGACACAACAATTTAATAATGATAGCCATAATGATATTAACAATGAGAATAGAGACAGTAAACAATGACTGTAAACAATCCCGCCTTAGCCATAATGACGTTACATTGTTTCCTTGAGCAAGAAACTTAGGGTCACTGCTCCGCCGGTCGGATGAGGCGTTAAATTGGTGGGCCCGTGTGCTGCCTTGCTGGGGGTAGTGCACGCTAAAGAACCCTTAATCCACTTATCGTCAAGAGTAGGGCGCGGAGTTCCCGGTGGAAGGTACCCTCCTTGGGATATACCAGCACTTCTGCAATGTGGTCCGCCTACCTCCTGCGAGGGAGTGTTGGGTGCAAACGAGTCATGTACTCAAAATGGATCACACAACTTTCCGGGTTTGTCTCTGATCCCACCCCATCTGCGCTTGGGGCTTGGAGTGTCGAAAGATGCTGTGCTCCTCTACCTTGCGTATGAGCAGTTAATGGATGTCTTACTACCGGAGCCGAAAAGCCAAGAAGGTGTCTGCTCCAGCTTCCCATTGTGGGACAGCATTCAGGCGACGAAGCGAAAGTCATACTAGCTATGACTGATGGGGAGAGACAAAGGTTAGCGCCCTCATATAGCCTCTTGGCTGAGTAGCCCGGCAATAACAACAACAACAACAACAGTAAACAATGAACAGGATTATTACAGTGCGCACAGAGGATAAGACAAGTTACAAATCACAAACTATATGCTGTATAACCAATTAGACAAACAACAGTGGTTTGCCAGAGTTGCCAGTATCTGATTTACCCAGATTATTAATGGTTGATAGGGACAAGGTTCCGATAATTAAACTCAACTCTGCTATATTCCTCTTTCTTTCCTTTCTTGACTAACTAACCAAGTATTTAGCCTATTACTAAACTCTATTGTGCAGTCCCTATATGCTTGTGTTCGTGTGATTAGATTATAACTCTTCTTCCGTCCTCCTTACTAAAGGACAATACAATATCAATAAAACAAGCTACTGAACAATTTAAATTAACTAGATTAAAGGGATTAGTAGTGCAAAGTTTCCGGTCTTTGGGTGAGCCCGAAATGCTAGTAACAATAGCACCTTCGGATGCTATACGGTTGCCAAGGAGTCAAACACAAAGGGGGGTCCGGTTGGGGAGATTCCTGGTCCGTTTATGGGGTTAGTACAGGTTAAGTTTAATTTGATCTCTTCTTTAGATTCTCTGATTCCGACTGAATTGAAGAACACTGAACAAATTAGGCCCAGGGGCAGGGGGTAACAACCCCTTCAATAAGACTGATGATTAGCTCGAAAAGATTCATCTTTTGTATTGAAAGGATAAGAATTACTTTAGTTCAGTTGAAAACAATGTTAGATTCTCTCTTTTAGGCTTTAGGTTTTAGGGATCCCACTCGAGATTCTGGTGCTTCACTTGAGACTGCCTCTGCTTTAATCCTTCCACAAAAAAGGTCCAAATTGACTCTCGTAGTACCTTAATAAACAGATTCTGATCCGACCACAATATCCAAATATCTGCGTCCTTCCTCCGGACTGATTACCAAAATAGTCAAACTGATTAATGCAAGTACCAAGATTCCAATGAGTGACAGTCTGCGCTTGATTCCGGCAGGACAGATGTGAGCTCCGCACCTGAATCAAATGGGTTAAAACCCATTAGTACAAGTTATAGGTGCGGGATTCGAACGCAGCAACCAGTACTCACATTTTGGCTTTCTGAACTTGAAATACACTTGCGAAAATCACATTTGTTGTGAAAGTTCACGATTCAAGCGGATTAACACAAGTTCTGAATGATTTGAGTAAGATCGCGATACTTAAAATTGGTTTTAAGCAAAACGTTAGTTTTTAGGGCAATTTCTTGCGTTCTTGTGCAAGAAATTGTGCTTTCAATGTGAAACTGTGATTTCAACATGATTTCTCTTTGTACAGTCTGCTTCTGTACGATTAAAACCTATTACTCGAATTTGATACACTTTTGGGTCCTTCAACAGCAGATAGATACCCATTTACTCGGCTAACACGAGAAACATTAAATTTGTTAAGGTGATCAAATTTAGGACCTTTGTTTTCCGGGTCCTAGCAAGGAAGGTAACAACTTCCTATCTTTGATAAGTGTTACTTAATTAGAAAGCGATTTGCACGTGAGTTTGACGAAAACACAATACTTGAATGTAGAACTTTTAGTTTCGCGAGTTTAAGCAAGGAAGGTAACAACTTCCCGTTCTTAACAAACATTAGCGAGTTAAAAAAGGAGTTAACGCACAAATTTAACGAAAACGTCATAATTTAACGTAGAACCTCTGTTCTTTACTAGGTTCTACCAAGGGAAGGTAACAACTCCCTATTTTATGAGTATTAAATATTGAAAGCTGGATGAATTCACAAAACTGGTGATTTTAGCCTTTATTAGAAGATGGTTCTGGTGCCCTATCCATAATACCTACGTAACTAACAGTTGATTTGCAAATTTCAGGTATCTTATCAATTATTGCCTATCATTAGTTAAAATTGTCAGGATGTTGAAACCGATTATTGCCATTTGTGGATAATTAACATGGATAAACTTCATATTGATTGTAAAATGAGCAAGGTTGATTTTTCAACCTTGCTAACCTTTACGTAACGGGATTTGATTAATTTTGCCTTTGAGTGTGAACACCGACATGAAATGGTGTTAGGCCGTGGTTGCGGTCATTATTAGGAGCAAAACATACATCAGATATGGCTGACTCAACTAGAAATAGCAATAACAGCGTGTTCTGACTTTAGAAACAAAGATACAGTAAATGTAACTAGGAATTACGTTCACTACAGCTTAATTTATATTAATTTGACGACGAGACCGACCATTTGATAGATTCCTGTTCTTGCGATTCGTCCGCACTCTTGACAAAGAGTGGCTTACGCGGACGAATCGAGGATATCTGGATTCAGGCTGGTGGGGACCTATTACGGAGTCCCCGTGACTCTAGGTCCTATAGCCTTAACCTCATTCGCATATTTGCTAAATAGTGCCTACACTTAGATTTCCCACGCAGCCGAGTACTCACAGACTCCTAGATATGCGCACAAGACTTGCAACCTGAAACTACATTACTTATTACTACTTTTCCTGCGTACTATAGGAGTTCTAAATATAATTCCGGCACTTCATACAAATCATGCACACAGAGGATCGATAATCATTCAGACAGTCACTTGTTCGATTACGATTGATAACTACATTACATAAGGCGTACATACAGAGGTCCTAGGTAATCTAGTATTGAACTACGTGATCATATTTATTAACTAAACACAATTTAAGCAACATTTATACAATACCTAAATGAATAACCACTTATACCTCACTTATGCAACATTCAGACTAGAACAAGTTCCTATTAATAAAAATGCAATCATTCATACAAATCACACATACACTTCATTCCTGCTTAAGATCTGAGTCTTGATCACTCCAGCGATGCTGACAACCTTCATCGGACAGAAGGAGTTTCCGCGAGTCAACGCGCATACAATTGTAGAAGCCAATACAATGCCATTCGTGCAATTCATGTATACACAAACACACAATCACTTAGGTAAGTACTTATCTAGCTAATCCTAAAGACAGACATAATTACAAACAATGTAGATGGAAACTAATTCTAACTAATACTAATTGACCTATACTGCTAGCTATTAATTCAAACGTACC
This sequence comes from Trissonchulus latispiculum, assembly GCA_030248195.1. NCBI lineage: Eukaryota > Metazoa > Nematoda > Enoplea > Enoplida > Ironidae > Trissonchulus > Trissonchulus latispiculum. The sequence goes on along the minus strand of JASAND010017574.1, from coordinate 71,530 downwards.
AGATTAACTAAATTTAAACGAGAATTTGCTGTGAGTTTTAGGCATCTAAAACTCAGTTTATAGCGCGGAATTTTGGCAATTTTGAGAACTTTGCAATTTTGAGAAAGCCGTGTGAGTAATGATTGCCAAGCAATCATTACTTAACAAAACTATTATTATACAAGACTACTAACAACAATTAGATTAATTAATGGGGAAGCCGGTCATTCCCCGTGAAACGCTTTATTATTAATTATTTAGAAAGAGCAAGAAATTATTTTGGGATTCTTGTTTTAAAACTCGTTCATACGCTTTTGATAACCTATCATTTTTGGTTACCGACCTACGACAAGCAGTACAAATTACAAGCAGTGGTTTTAAGGCTTAACAAAGCCTGAGATTGAAACAATATGGCCGGCAACTCCTAGTTGCCGGCTGTGGGGAGAGCATTTCTATTAATTAGCTTATTAAAAAATAGGGTCGTAGCAAAGGGACCCTCTAACTCAAACTCAGCGATTGGGTCCCCACTCAAATATCCCATATTCTACTTTTAAACCCCGAATTTAGGTCAAAAGGACCTTAACAAAAATAAGTAAAGAGTGGTCGTGGCTTGACCGCAAAATACAAATAAAAGACAACTAAATGAATGACATAATTGGAGGTGGAGGTCAGCAAACCTCGGCTTATAGAGAGTGTCGGGAAGAAAAACAGAAAAACTAAAAACAGGGGCAATTCTCAAGACCTCCATCGAACAGGAGGAGTTTACATGAGCTGTCCCTTTAGTAAAAATAATAAAATAATAATGAAGAACAAGGAAAAGATGAAATAAAATAAAATAAAAGTGGCCTAAGGCCCACGCATGCTATCATAACTAAAAAGATGGCCTGAATCCCTCAAAAACTGCATAATACAAATTGGCCCAATGGCCTCCAAAAGTGGGGAAAAAGTAGGCCCATAGGCCTCCAAAAAATAGGGAAAAAGTAGGCCCATAGGCCTCCAAAAATAGGGCCACAAAGGGCCGAAAAATGCTGATTTGGCCGGGTATAACAAACCCAAAGGCCCCTGAATAGAAAGTAGTGTTCGTGTTAAAAAAACTCAATTTCTTTTTCTCTGACCAGTGTGGGTCAGAGAAAAAGTCCCTATGCGTCCTAACCTGGGAAGGTGCGCTGAATTCCCTATGCAGGTAGCAACTGCACTAAGGAACGCACCAGGGGAAGGGGAAAAGCAACCTACTTCGGCTGCAACTCAACGAACACTGATTTGAAATAAAAAGTTTGGGACCGAGCTGACAGTTTTGCTGACAGCTCGGTGACAGGTCATTAGCGAAAGTTGGGCGGAATTTTGCTTTGTTTTTAAGGCAAAGCTTCTAGAAGGTTCTAGAACTTTCTAGAAGCTTGCCACCTTTTGTATGTGAGGCGCAGCGGCGGGCTGAGCCAGCTGGCCATTAGTGGTCGAAATTAATGAGATTTTGAAATTATTGCCCCCCAACTGACCCATTTTTGATATATTTCCAGTGCCGAAACTTGGCGAAATTTTGCGAAACTTTCTTTAACACATAAACATAACCAAAGGGGAAATTTTACGAAATTTCGGCACTTTAATGAATTATTACACAAGATATACAATTTTCTATGAATTAAAATTTATATCATAATAATCTACGTACCTACCTACTTATACCTAACTACTTATGTTTATTTTATTATTATTATTGAGGGGGGTAAGCCCCCTCTAAATCCAATGACCTGGGCTAATTCTACTATTTTCTTTTGTTTCCTCTTTGCTGGCCTTGTCCTCGGCCAAAAGTTCAGGCGAGGACAACTGCTAGGCCTTGGAGGAAAGAGGCCTAGCAGAGGGAGAGAAAAGAAAAAGAGAAAGGGGAACAACACCTGACTCAGGTGTAGTCTGGGAGGTAGACAACCTCCCAGACAATGGGAAAGGGAAAAGGTTTGACTTAAGTCAAACCAAAAAGAAAACCAATTTTTAGAACACTCCTTTTTGGAGTAATAAGATTACGACACAAAGAGTAATCTTATAAAAACATTTTCTCTTATAACTTTCTTATTATTGGGAGTTGAAAAGTCGGGTTTGGATTTTCGGAATCAGAATCAAATTCTCTTTCATTTTAGCCCAAGTCATTTTCTGACCAAGAATATCAAAATTAACTAATTATTACCTAGTTAATACTTAATTATCACTAATTAAGCCTACCAAACTACGTACTTAGCTATTTTGTACCTAATATTGAACCATCTTCCAATATTTGTTGTTTTAGATATACATTTCCATTTTATAGGCAATTTTATGACTAATTTTTGCCTTAATTATACACATAAACTTTGTGTTTCAGGTTTATGACTTCCTGCTGACTAACATGCGAGCATTAGTGATTAAATTGTCTTTACGGGGAGGGCTGTACTTGACTACTATGAGCGATACCCACCAACTCACCTAAGTTTAGTTTAGTTGTCGACTGTTATCTTCGTGTGGGAGTAACAACTCCATTTGCTGAAGGGGTGATGAACCGAAGGGATTAGAGCTGAAGTACCCCTCTTCCACCTTTCCTGAATTAGTATCATTAGTAGTCACACGTTAGTAGAACTTAATTAGACTTAAAATCGTGTTTGAGACTAGTATTAATGTCTTAATAGAGTGTGAACCTTGAACCCTATTGGTAAATTTCCTAATTTCTACTGAATACTAGCAACTCTAGCTAAACAAACATACGATAATCTATACAATTGATGCTTGGACATTATTTGATAAATACATTTCATGCTGATGATCTTCGTTCTGCTTCACAATTCCATGGCATGAGAATTCGTCCTTGTGATTTGATTATTTTGGAACATTTTAAAACCGATTTTAGGTTAATTTTAACACCTTATTTTACTAATTCCATTATATATGTTATTGCACTCAAACTGCAAACTTGTTTACTTTTCTGGCTAACTACGTAGCTCTTTTTCAAAATTACTGCCACATCTTACGGACAATTTTGGTTTATTTATGCTCAATCGATACACGGTCTAATTGCACATTTTATCAATGCCTATAAGCTGCAGTTTGTTGCTTTAAGGGGGGGGACTAAACTTTTGCCGCGACTTTGTCCGATTGGCCTACTTTTTGGCGAAGTTCTAGAGCAAGGGTGTGGTCAAAAAATACTTGGTCGTTGGTTCTTAGCTACCATCCAGCCATGTGCAGCCGTCGCATTTATGTGCCCGACCCCCCTTTTTTCACAACTACCAACATAATTAATTAAAAATCTCTGCTGGCTGCAATAGCTTCAAGCTTGTCATTGGTCAATATTAGAGTTGGGACCGGTTCCACTAGAACCGGTTGGAACCGGAACCGGAACCGGAGCCGAACCGGAAGGAATTTTAGAACCGGAACCGGAACCGGAACCGGAACCGGTAGGATTTGGAACCGGCCGGTTCCACTCTTAAAAGTGGACTTGAACTAATTTTTTGCAGGAGTTTAAATTTTGCAAAAGCTGGATTTTGTTTTTGTGGTTAACATTCACTGTTGCCATTCATATTGTCTTTTTCAAGCTAGTGACTGAAATTGAAACTAAAAATCTAGTTTGAACTGAAACTAATGTAGGAATATGTAGGAAGGCGAAATATGTAGGATGAGACTGATAATAATTAAGAGTTTCAAACTAAACGTGGAATGAAGGTACAATTATTGGAACTGAAACTGAAGCTGACACTCCATAAAATAAATTTAGACCCTAAACTGAAAACGACAGCTTCAGCTTCCACTGAAGGTGACACAAACTCACCGCTTCCCCTTTTCAGGCGATCGAGGCACGTTTCCGGTTTCACTGAAGCCGAGGCATAGAATTAAGAGAAATTTCAAATGTTTCTTTGAATCAACACTTGTGACCTTATCCCGTCTGTTAAGACAAAAATTAAATGTTAAACATACTTGAAAAATTAGGAACATGTATTCTAAGGCAAAATTTCTACTTCCTTTATTCCGGAAGGAATTTCGTAATTTTTTGTTTTCATGCTTCTGATTTTTCAAATTTTGTTAAGTAATTTTGTGTGTATTACAAAATGCAATTGTGAAAATGTCTCTAAATTAATTTTAACGAATTTTTGAAATTTTCTGTTCTATAATTCCAATTGTAATTGATGAAAGACGGGCACTTTCGTTGAGACGTGAACGATACAGCGCCGAATGAAAACTTTAACCAGCTTACATATTTGAATATTAACCTCATAAAAAAGATGAGAGCTCGATGGGATGTAGTCGGAAATAGAGTATATCTTCTCAAAAAATTGGTAAATGGAAGGTGGTGTTGTCAGCACGCAAGATTTAAGCAACATTTTTTTAAAAATAGAAAATTTTAGAGGAGTAGAAAACTTCGAAAGTTGAGTACTTATTTTCTTATTTTTAAGCTATCGGCAACGGAGACGAAAGTCAATCAAAGTTCAAATAATGGAACAGCATGTAGAAGTATCTGTTATAGCTATTTTGTGTAGTCAAGCGACTGTACATTTCCTCGTTGAATATAACTTTAATATATATGTTTTTCTTCCAATTTGGCTTTCAGCTTTTAAATATTTTAAATGCATTTAAATGTTTTGGAAACTATTTGCTTCTTTAGAGACACTGTACTCTTTTTAAAGAAATAAAAATTTAAGCTCCAGTAGGTATAAGCTCAATTCTCAGCACGTTTTACTGAAACGTTGTGCAGTTTACAAGATTCTGCTCAGAAGGCGCTGTCTGCATTTTGATGCACAGTAGAATCTCACCGTGAATTATCGAAACAATTTGCTCGACCATACTAAAGTTTTAATTTTTTTACAAGTTGTAATGGAGCAAATGGTAAGGCAAAAACTTTAAAATTCTAAGTAAACAAAAAAGTTTAACCCAGTTGGTTATTATCGCATTACCTATTCCAATTGTTTTGCAGTATTGCTTTATAATTTTGATTGTATAACCCTTGCTGGGGGCCTGCATCCAATACTAAATAATGTTAAAATGCAACTACGAATTTTGTATTTGGAACCGGGAACCGGAACCGGAACTGGTTTTGAAAATTGGAACCGGTCCCAACTCTAGTCAATATGATTTGGCACATGTGCCCCTATCTGTAGAAAAATACTAGACGTCTGTATCTTATCTGCGTATAAGGCAATTACTGTTCAAAGTTGAAGTTTCGGCAAAATTTTGGAACTTTTTGGTTAACGAAAGGAATATTTTATTACTGGTGCGAGGTATAAGGCTGTAATTTCGCAAATACAAAGGCCCTATAGGTGTACTCATTTGTGCCAAATGGCAAGAAATTCTGCGGCCTGAAAAAATTTTTGTCAACTTTAATCTTTAAAAATTGACAAAATCGCCTTTTTTGTGCAATAGTACCCCAGAAATCGGAAAAATCAATTTTTTTGAAATTAAAATTTTTTGAGATATTTGAACTCAGCGTGGTTGAAAGCACACCCACAAAAGATTTCAGCTGGATTGGCGATTTTGGCAATTTTTGAAGATTAAAGTTGACAGAAAAATTTTTTCAGGCCGCAGAATTTCTTGCAATTTGGCACAAATGAGTACCCCTATAGGGCCTCCTTTTATGCCAAATTACAGCCTTATAGCTCGCACCAGTAATAAAGTATTCCTTTCGTTAGCCAAAAATTTTTAAATTTTTGCCGAAACTTCAACTTTGAAGAGTAATTCCCTTAGATGCAGATAAGATAGAGACGTCTGGTATTTTTCTGTAGATAGGGGCACATGTGCCAAATCATATTGGCAAATGGCAACCTTGAAGCTACGGTCTTGCAGCCAGCAGAAATTTTTAATTAATTATGTTGGTAGTTGTGAAAAAGGGGGGTCGGACACATAAACCCGACGCCAGCACATGGCTGGAAGGCAACTAAGAACCAACGACCAAGTATTTTTGACCACACCCATGCTCTATAACTTCGCCAAAAAGTAGGCCAACCGGACAAAGTCGGGGCAAAAGTTTAGTCGCCCCCCCCTTAAGCTAAAAATCGATTTTGGCAAAACCGCCATTGTTTTGGTTTGAACATAGACTTCTCGCCAACTACCACCCATGGATTCGCATGATGTTTGACAATATGAAAACTCACACTATTGCGAAGGTTCATTTTGGTTTGAGCTAAAACGTCTCCAGTTTGCGAGAAACCTCTATACGAATTTGCGAAATGTCGTGTCACAGGACATTTATATATCATTTCGGTTCGGGGCTTTAAGACCTGTTGAGTCAAATCCTAAAAGATGTCCCTAGGTTTTGTGGGTCGAAAACAACCGATAGGGTCTATTCATAGGAGTTTCTCAACCTTAAGGCTTGAAGCGTCATCCAAGCTTAGACTGTTCTGTTCTGAGGCAATACACAATATAACTGTCCAAAGTTTTATGACTCTTAAAGGTTTAACTTAAAATGTGAAAATTGAAACAATGGCGTTTTTAGACAAAATTTGCAGGTTCTAAAACCTAGAGAAAGACCACAGCCGAAATAAAGTTCTCTTACCGGAGAGTGCACGCAGCGCTAGAAGCCATTTTTGTACATTTATGTACTGTAAATTCAAGAAGGAACCACACGCTTTGGAATTTTTCTAATCGCGTTTTAGAATCTTGTTCTACCTGCTCGCAGAACGGTTGACTTTCAGAAGTTATGAATTTAAGGATTCGGCAAAAGTTCAATACTCGACGAAATTTAATCAAAACATGTAGATATGTAGCTGCTCTCTGCTTTATGCACTTAACATGGTTATACTTGTAAAACTCCCAAGCTGAATCTTAAAAGGACCGAAAACTTTTAAAAACAAGATTTTTAGCGTAAATTTTACACTTTCCAATAATTATAACAATATGTCGGAGTCACCACTGAATGGTTGAACAGAATATATATATAGAAATTGAGAAAATTGAGAAATTCTATGGGGTTGTTTTGAGAAGTTTCATGGGTACTGCAAAATATATATTTGAAATTCAGCAAAATTGGAGATGGCCAAGAATCAGCCAAAAAGCAACCCCACCCTTCTTATACGTGCTTTTAGGGGATTACATTAAAATGTTGTTTTGGTGTTTATTTAATCTATATAGCTTTGTGCTAATAATCTCATTAGTAGCGATGTATTGTTACTAAAGTCTGACCAAAAATTCTTGGAACCGAACTGTGAGCGTTTGTCCTGAGTTAACCTTTGAAGTTAGCCTGTATAAAGTATATATTTTTAGAAACCTCAGGAGGAGGAGAATCCGGCAAAACCATCATATCCGGTCTATATCCGGTTACCGGATGCCAAATCGATAAAAACGCTTCAGATTCGGAAAGACAATGCTAATTCATTCATACTCTAGCACATTGGTCCTTGGCCCAAGACATCTCCGAAAATCCGGTAACCGGATGTCTAGGTCACAAAAACTGTACAGCAAGATGGGTAGGTCGTACGGTTTCGCTGATTGTATTTTTGGATTCAGCGGGTCGAAATTAGTCTATATACGAAGTTTTGTCGAATTTGGACCAAAATTGCGTGATTTATGGTCGTATCCGGTGCGAAAAAAACCGGAAAAATCGGTTTTTCCGGTCTGGTGCTCGGAATCGCGGATAAAAAATGTTAGTTTTTGGCACAATGAATATTTGGGAGGCTACTTTCATTTTACCGGTGTCAAAGTAATCGAATATCCGGTCGATTTCCGGTTCTGAGCTTTGAAATTTGAGATTTTATGGGCTATTATCTCAGTATCCGGTTGGTCCGGATGTCAAATTATTTCATTAAAATGACATTTTGTCTATCCCTAACAAGCATCAACCTCAAATTACTTCATATCTGCTGTAATTTTTGAATGATAGCGTTTTAAAAACGTGCTGATTTTGCTTGTTTTGTGTAATTGTTAAACCGGACATGCGATTTGATCCCATACGCTTAGCTTTGTCGCACGCAATATAACTTATTTTTGAACCATTTTTAAACGCTATCATTCAAAAATTACAGCAGATATGAAGTAATTTGAGGTTGATGCTTGTTAGGGATAGACAAAATGTCATTTTAATGAAATAATTTGACTTCCGGACCAACCGGATACTGAGATAATAGCCCATGAAATCTCAAATTTCAAAGCTCATAACCGGAAATCGACCGGATATTCTATTACTTTGACACCGGTAAAATGAAAGTAGCCTCCCAAATATTCATTGTGCCAAAAACTAACATTTTTTATCCGCGATTCCGAGTTCCTGACCGGAAAACCCGATTTTTCCGGTTTTTTCCGCACCGGATACGACCATAAATCACGCAATTTTGGTTCAAATTCGACAAAACTTTGTATATAGACTAATTTCGACCCGCTGAATCCAAAAATACAATCTGCGAAACCGTACGACCTACCAATCTTGCTGTACAGTTTTTGTGACCTAGACATCCGGTTACCGGACATAGACCGGATGTGACCGGAATTTCGGAGATGTCTTGGGCCAAGGCCCAATATGCTAGAGTATGAATGAATTAGCATTGTCTTTCCGAATCTGAAGCGTTTTTATCGATTTGGCATCCGGTAACCGGATATAGACCGGATATGATGGTTTTACCGGATTCGTCTCCTCCTGAGGTTTCTAAAAATATATACTTTATACAGGCTAACTTCAAAGGTTAACTCAGGACAAACGCTCACATTTCGGTTCCAAGAATTTTTGGTCAGACTTTAGTCTAATGAGCAGATAATTCTCAAGCAAGCACGTCAAAACAGTAAACCTGAAAATCATCATTGTAAAAATGTTACATAGTTTAATGATATTATTGTTGTTGTTAGCTATTAAGACTTTGTCACTCACTAACTGAAATAATATGCTTAATATTTACAATTGTAGAATCAGTCAGCGAAATTAATAATGAAATATGGATACTCTTTGAAATATGTTAGCTTCATTTGTATTCATAAAATCAGGATTAAACTGGCGGATTAAATGGATTAACTTAAACGGATTAACTTAAACGGATTGAAACTGTATTCATAAATATACGGATTAAACTACTTAAACGACTTAACTTAATCCGTTTAAGTCGTGGCTCAGTTTAATCCGTTTAAGTAGTTTAATCCGTGATTTTATGAATACGCATTTTTAATCCATTTAGTCTGTTTAAGTTAATCCGTTTAAGTTAATCATTTTATGAAAAGGCCCTTAGTTCAGCTTTTAGATTCAGCTTTATAAGTTTGAACCATGTCCACACCATAACAGCAAAGATAAACGTGTGCAGTTGGACGAACTTGAGCCCCTTGAAAGTTTTTATCAGAGCCTTTTTAATAATTGCGAACTGTTGTGAAATAATTGACTACTTATTTGTATAAAGCTTAATCGTAAGATCCTTGAAATATGTGGACAACAGGGAGAACTCACACCTCAAATCTATATCGCCAAAATTCTTTTATGCCACCACATCCAAATCTTCATTGTACGTTAGGTTGTTGTTAATCTAGTTTCCGTTGAGTTGAGCCAATCAAGATTGACAGATGTAAAGAAAAGTATTTAGGATTCTCATTTTGAAAGGGATTCCCGACTTCGACGAAGAGTCTATCTACCCTTGAAAAGTTACAAAATCTTCAGGCTGTTAAACTACTGATGTTCACAGGTTTTTGCCAAAACTTGATGATTGTAGCAGTTATTAATTTATAATTTATAGCAGTTTTTTAATACTAAAATTTGCTCAAAATGTGCAGTTTGTGAAAAATCGGTTAGGGGTCTTGCCTTTTTGGTTTTCTGGCAGAAAGGGTCTACTCAGTCGAATCGATGCTGCCGATCCGATTCACATCACTACATAGTTTAGCCCAACCGACAGAAATCAGCACAACCTGCCCTGAACGGCAAAGTAGAATTTTTGAAGCGTAATTAACACTGAAAGAACTTCTTTTGAAAAGTTTCATTAACTTTCATCTTGAATTGCGCCGTCAACCAAGAATACGTCGTGCCCAAAAGGAATCGTCACCTTAATAACATCAAGAGTACATAATAACTAAGAGTGTGCCAAGCGCAGCACTCTTAGCTATCAGGCTGGGGACATCATCTGCACGATAACGTAATCAGACTGTAGTGAATTTGACCCCCCTACAAATCAGACCCTAGTGAAATGACCCCCCCCCACAAATTGGACCCTAGTGAAATGACCCCCCCCCCCCACAAATCGGACCCCAGTGACCCCCCCACAAATCAGACCCAAGTGAAATCCACTAGGGTCTGATTTGTGGAGGGGTCACTGGGGTCCGATTTGTGGGGAGGGTAGGCCGTTATCGTGCAGATGATGTCCCCAGCCTGATAGCTAAGAGTGCGGCGCTTGTCACACTCTTAGTTATTATGTACTGTTGATAACATTGAAGCTGGTTCACACTGATTTACTCGCTGCTGGACTACGAAATCACCATTAGTGTAATGTTTTTCATTTAACACTGATTTCTGCCCATCGAACTTCGTGACGAGACGCGACCATCTGATTCAACGATTCGTATTTGCTATTACTAAGTTCAACTTATCTTGTGAACTTCATTCGGTGAAAAGTCCGCGAAATTCGATTTCGATTCAGCTGACCTACCTAATTCAAGTGAATGGTCAGCATAATACCACACTGAGTAATACCTCTATATCTAAATCTATCTAATACAAACACAATCCCCTGAGGCTTTACTGTAAAATCTTGATATATCTGAAGAATAAATTAATAAAAGTTGACTAAGCTTGCAAATCATAGAATCAAAGTTACATACAGTTAAGCAAGACTGTACAAAATAGTACAATAATCTAAAGCTCACACAAATAGTGTACAAATGACTGCTGTTACAGTGTCCGTACAATATCATTACTCAAGCTGTGTAGTAAGCTAACTTCAAAGCCCTAAAACTTGGTATAAACTAAGCTTAAGCAATAAATCTACACATGTATGCAAAGTTAAGCTTAGCAGCATGTTGTTGCATTGTCAAACAATTAAGAAACACAAATTTCAGGAATTTTACCGATATTTGATCTAAGCCCGAAGGTCATAAAAATATGTTTTGTCCAAATCTCATCTGTTAGTTAAATCAAACCCTGGTTGAGAGTAAGCGACCCAGTGTAATTAGTAAGGTACGGTTTTAGTACTACGTGATGCCGAAATTACGGTAATGCCGGTGATTAACAAATAATTTCGAATAGAAAAGTAAAATTTTTCAAGCTAATCTTCCAAAACCTAGTGTCCCCGACAGATGCATACAAAAGTTGCACATCCGTTAACACAGTATTAATTACAGAAATATCACAGAGCAAGAGTAAAACAGTCTATAACAATCAAAATGTGAATAGAATTTTAAATTTTGTATGCCAAAAACCAGATATTTTGATTTTGTATGCCAATTGGTCATTCAAAAACGAGATCTGAAATAAAATTTAGTTCAGATATAAACCTTTCCACAATTTGTGGTGTCAATATTAACGTTTGGCCACCAACAATGCAACCAATTATACATAGTGCCTTTAAGCTCTACATTAAAGCTCAGTTGAGCAAAGGCACTAGAAACTAAAGTTCAGCACGTCTCAAATCCAAACGTAGGTCGAAAGAATGGAATCAGTAGCGCCAGAAATTTCGAAGTAAAAAATTTGTAAATTGGAAGGGGGGGGGGGTTGAACCAAAACTGTTTCGATTTCAAGGCTGATGTTCTACCTTTGATCTAATCCAGTATATATATGTATATAGTATGCATATATATATACATATATATATATATATATATATATATATATATATATATATATATATATATATATATATATCGTCAAATTAGTTATCAGATTCCATCCTTTCAAGCCAAAGTTGAGCAAAATTCGCTACTGTCTGAATTCATATTTGCTCTTGGTTTGACCAAATTTGATCTTAATATAACGAATGGAGTATGACGTATGAGATATACAAAAGGGTAGGGGATAGACAAAAACACAAACTTTTCGCTCAAATTCCTTCGTCCAACTTCATTCCCAATTGAAATTCAAGAAAAAACACATATTAGGCGATCACTCTAACTAATCTAAGAATGTCTGTAACAGTCGCAGCTTTGCCGAAGCACAAAACGCCGAAGTACAAAACGCCGAAGCATCAGCGAATTTTGGCCCAACGGCTTTGAGCGACATCCTTAAACAGATCATATCACTTCCATCACTCAGAGAAATACTGTTATACTCCGGGTTTAGTGAAGCTTTTTTGCCGCTGGGCTTTCTCGGTGCGATATCCCGATTTCCGGAGGATTTCTTTTCCAGAAACTCGAAAGTCAGTCTAGTGGGGGTCAATCAGCCTCCATAAAGTGACTGCCATCGCGCGGGAATGAAGCAGCCGTTTTCAGCATGGAGCTGAGCCTCTGAATCGTTTCCTTGGCCTGAATCAGTTCGGCGCTGAGGGCAATCTCTCGCTCCTTCAGTCGCTTTATGTCCGATTTGCAGGTCTGAAACAACAAAAAACTTGAATACGATGAGAATCGACCACCGACTATCAGTTCTGCAGTCGGGCATGCTGCCGCTCAGCGACCTGTTTCGATGTGGTGGTTGGTGGTTGATTTTAACCTTTCAAGTTTCATGTTTAATAATTGTTTAATATAAGAAAACGTTAAAGAGTGAAGCGTTAGGCTTTGAGTCAGGCCTTTTCGAGCAGCTAGTTAAATGAGTTAAAAGAGTTAAAATTAAATGAATCCTGTTCTTGCACAAGGAAAAGAAATTGAACAGTTCGTTTGATCTAACTTTCCACGCTTTGATGAGTTCAGATATTTGAATTTACTCGTTTAATTTAATAGGAACGGCCCTATAGAATTGAGTTACAAATTCAGTTTTGAACTTCAAATGGCCGTTGCTTGGACTTTCGATTAGATATTGAATTGAGCCAATAAGAACAAATGAGAAAGAAAGAAGAAAGTCATGCACAAATGATAATCCGAAAATTTCGATGTGGGACGTGGGTAACCATAAGCAAGCAAGCTAAAATATGCCCTGTAAACGCAGCACTGTAACTTTAAATTTATGATTGTGCAAACTACATAGAAGTACCTTACCAGTTTTCTCTTATTAAGCTGCAAAATTTTGAGAATTTAGCAGTCGCTTACCACATGCTGCTTCAACAGGTCGCTTTTCTCGGTTCTAAGCTTGGACATCTCATGCTTAAGCTCTTCCAGTTTGCGAAAATCTGAAATGCAAAGTTTTGCTGTAATCAAATTTAATTTAATCAAGTCTGACACAAAAGGTGGGTAGAAAACTGTGATCACTTCCACTGCATATAATAGTCATCAGAGACCTTGTATAACATTTTAGTTTCTCAATTAGTCACTGCACTGAGCTTGTTTACTTGGTCGATATCTCTAAATTCAACATTTTCTCTCGAAGGAAATCTGAAAAAGGAATTTTTATTTACCTTCAGTGTGCGGAGTGGATGCTTCGGATTCAAATTCTGGAAAGAAAGCACTGGAATATCTTTTGTTGCTTTGAGTTTCCGCACTGGACATGCTTTCCTGAAAATGAAAACGAAAATTAAAATCTAGAAGTATAGCAGCTAGTTCCAGGCAAACATATTATGTAAATTATTAAGTAATTTTACTGGGCGAGCGATATCGTATCACGTTAATAGCTTGCTAATTTAAAATAATATATACTTTACATTTAAAATAATAAAAAACTAAAGAGTTAGGACAAATTAAATTAATAATCAATTAATAATTAATAATTAATTAATAATTAAATTCGAACATAAAAATTTAAATCAAATATATTAAGCTGACCAGTCCGGTATCAGAATCATGCTCTAATTCCACACTTTCTATGCTGGAGGACTCGGAATCGACTAAGTGAATTGCGGTTACACTCCTGAAAAAGAAATTCAAATTGATAATTTAATTTTAATTAAATTTTAAATTTATCTGTTATATATGCAAAATTAAAGAAAGCTACAGATGAAACTCTTTCAAAATCAGTTTTATTTGCCAGTAGCTTAATACTAACAATAATTAAATAAATGACATTAGGGACAAATTTTGAACACTAATAATTGATTAATTGAATTTGTGACATCCATTAATGATCATTAATTATTATTTGAATTATTAGTAAATTACTAATTGATGTACTTTGATTTCTCCCTCAAGTGTGGGGTGGCTTCAGGACTACTATGAAGAGGACTAGAAGAACAGGTTTTGAAGGTGAGAACACTCGTCGTGTCCGAGGAACGATGCGTTGACAGGTTGGCACAGTTTAATCTGGAAATACAAAACCTAATTAATTATAAATAAATAAATTTAATTTAATTTAAACAATAGTTAATGATTTTTGTTTTTTTTAACTAATTTTTCTAGCTACAACTGATGCAATGCAGTCGATAGACGAACAAAATTCAGTTTAACCTGAAAATGCAGAACACTAATCAATCAGTAATAATAAACAGTATATAAATGTTAATTAAAGTTTGCTTTTTATAATTTAATTTTTATCAAATTTTTTTATCATAAAGACTGACCTATGAATTGCCGGAGGGTGAATGTCGGAACCATCCAGGAATTTCCGGTTCAAATTCTGTTGAAGCAATGTTCCATGACGAGATCCCTGAAAAGAGGACAAAAGTTTTGGTATATACTAAAATTTAAGGTAAACAGTAAATGTGAATGGTCATGCTCTCAGCAACAACCAGTTTTGTTCCAAAAAAACATTAAAATTCTAATCGACAAAGTTTTACGTCTGCGAACAATCAAAAATTAAAGGTAAACCAAAATAAAGTACAAACAATATAAATAAATAAATAAATAAATAAATAAATAAATAAACAAATAAATAAATAATTAAATAAATAAACAAACAAATAAATAAATAAATAAATAAACAAGTATACAAATAAATAAATAAATAAATAGAAATACATAAATAGAAACAAATATATAAATAGCAATAAATATATAAATAAATGCATAAATAAATAAATGCATAAATAAATAAAATTAAAAAGAAATATAAATAAATTACTAAGACAAAATACCTGAGGAGTAACTTGAGGTCCATCGTTTGTTTTCGGGCGCCGTGGTGGCACCACCTGACCATTCGTATCCAGCATGTCCGCCGCTGAACCGCTGCGATTCCGATTGATGAAAACTGGAAAAAATTTAAAATTTAAATTCAATTTAAATCATAAAATTTAAAACTTTTAAACACATACTCTGGCTAGGTCATATATTATGCGTTTACACGCCCATAGGGAATACACCAAATTTTATTCCATCGTGTCAAGAGACAAATGCAAATAAATAATATCAAGACGTTTGACAATTTTAAATTATTTTGGGAATTTAAAGTTATTTCTGGATTTTTAATATATACCTTTCCTGACGGAATCCAGGAGTTTCCCGGAAGGCTCCGATGGGGACTTCATCAGTTCACCCGTTCCAAGTGTACCAGAGAATTGTTGACTCATCATCTTCAGCTCCGCATAGAGCGCTTCCAACAGGGAGCTTCGCGTTCGCTCCTAAACAGATCAAGAAAATTAAAACTTTAGCCAAGTTCACACATTACAAGACAACAAGAAAATCTGCAAAGAATCAGTGCACGGAAATTTGACAGCAGGCAGGCGTTTTTCATTATTTTATTGTGTCAAAGGATGTAAGTAATTCTTGAGCACTGTATCAGTATCCTGTAATAAGCAATTTCAGTTTCAGTTTCAGTTTCAGCCTTAGTTTAGTTTTCGTTTCACTTTCAGTTTCAGCATTAGTTTTAATTTCAGTTTCAGTTTCAGTTTCAGTTTCAGTGACAGAATGGCCAGCGTGACTCACAGCTAGCTGTGCAAATCGTCGAGCCTTATAGCAAGCATTTTCAGCATTGATGAGCTTCGCCAGAAGGAAATCTCTGAAGTGCTGATCCTGCTTGAAGACGGCCGGGGAGGGAAGCGGGGGACCGAAACAGGGAACGTCGTCTCGGGCTGTGACGGCGACCTGAAAAAAAGAAAACAAGAAAAGTGAATACAGAATAGGAAATTAAGAAACAAGGAAATATAGAACAAGTTACCCCTTAAAAGGGGAATAATACCGCCGTAGAGTTTGGGATTTATGTGTTCAACGTTTTTTTTAATCATACTGTTCTAGTGTACGGTGACGTTAGCTTTTGACTAGTTTCAACTCCCCGATATTTACCGTTTCTGAGACAAAAGAATGGGAGAATTTTATTGCCATTTGCCACTGCCAATTGTGAAACTAAAATTATACCGGAAGAAGGATTCGATCTGTGTCCGGAACAGTACCATCTGTGTCGGACACCCTAGCCACTACACTACTCTGACTATAGCGTTTTATCGAGAAAACTGCGAGAGAGAAACTTATCATTTATCTATATATGTTTATTTTAAACAATTTATTTTATCTAAATTCTGAAGCAAAACAAACACTAATGAAATAAATACAGTGCAAGCGCAAAATCAGTCTTTGCACACGAAAATTGTAACATCAATTTTAGCGATGTATTGATCTGTTAAACCTCTGCCAATCAAGTGACAGGCAAATAACGCCCGATTTTCAGTAATATGAGAAAAGGCAGAGAGTGATCGTGTGCAAAACAATTTACAGGGCGTTGAAAATTAACTAAATTGACTGTAATGATGCTCTAGAAATTGCAAAATCGAAGAAAAATTGTTGGGCAAAAAAACCTGCGTAACAGGGACATGTGTTGAAGATAGGACGGAAATCCTCCGCGCTAGGCAATTTACATGCAAAACATAGGAATTCAGATGGGTCAACCCATTACAAGTATACCGCCTCCGACGGTATAATAAAAATGAAAGTGAATCCAAAATAGTAAATTTAAGAAACCAGAATTGAAGAGGACTAGCCAGGTGTGTTGTTTTTAAGTTTCACAGTTTAAAGAATGCACATGTTAAATGTTTCCATTTTTGAAATTGTTGAAAACAGTGGAATTCTTTCAATCCTGATTTCAGCCTTTCGCATACAGGAATCTTTTACTCACAAAAATTTCGTCAGTCTACAATTTTTTAACTCTTAATCTGAACAGAGCGAAGCAAAGCATCGCGACAAGCTCAATTTAACTCAATCCTTTTCGCGCACAGAGAGTTTATGAGAGTGTAGGTACTTACTTTGTACCGGGTTTTGGAGGTCGGGGAGGTGGCTGGGAGCCTCTGAACCACAATGTAGCTGTGAAGGAAATGGGAGGCGATCATGTCCGGACAGAAGGGAGTATTTTCGTCCTGAAAAACGAGGGCGACAATATCGTTGCCGATGTGGCGTTTTCGCTGGAGCTGCTGCTGATCGCCCACAGTGTAGGGCAGGAGGGTGGAGACGTGGAACATGATCTCTCTGAAAAAGAAATGAGGAAATAGGAAAATGAAATGAAATTCCGCACAGATCGAGCCGTCTGTCAGTCAATTTGTTTGCCAATATAGATTGTCAAAACCGGATTATTTTTCTGGGAAATCGCAGTTGACTGATCACTTGTTTCAGTCGAACTATACTTTCACTCTCAAACTCAACCTTTGATGAGGTAATAAAATAGGCTTCATTGATTGTACAGTCTTGGCTAAATACTGGATAGGATAATCCCTACTTCTAGCAAAACAAGAGAACTGTTGTACAATATGGACACTAAGCAAATTTGGTCTGGCGTTACTCCTCATCGCAAAGCAAAAGCCTTCGCTATTAATCAATTAATCATTAATAAATAAATTAATTGATTAGTAATTAGTTAATTCCTGATTAATAATCATTAATCAATTATCTACTTAGATTACTTGTCTCTGTATCTGGTATAGACTGATTCCTGACCGGTCTGTCCGTGAATCGTGTCCAGACCGCCCCGATAGGAGTTGAACCCTCGGAGGGTCACTCGATCGCCGAGGAAGTCGAGAAACTCGTCCATGGCCTCGCTGTGGGTCACATTTCCGAACACCTCCTCCTCTTTGGTCTGAAATATGCAAATTAGGTTCCTGAGAAGCAAGATTGAGCAATAACAGTCAAATTTGATTGATCCAATAGATCTGCTTGAACTGTTACAGTAGATCGCACCCACCAAATAGGATGCAGATTTTGTTGAAATGATGGTGTACAATTTTAAGTCGAGCAAAAACAGCACACATAGTTCTCCAAAAATCATGTAGTGTGTTTTAACCCTTTTGGTTTCATCTAAATTTCATAAATGTCATCATTTAGCTCAGACAGGCTTCAGTTAAAACTTTCAGTTTCAATTAGATCATAATTTCATTTCAAATATAACTAATAGTTGCATTAAATTAAATTAAATCGTACAATTTATTAGCGAACCTGTCCAAATTTTTGGTAGATGACGCCAAATTTGAACTGGTCAACCAGGATGTGCTCGTCGTAATTTAATATCATTTCAGATCCCTGAAAATAATAAAATTGAAAATATTTTATTTTCTTTTTTATTTTCTCTTTTATTTTGTCGTTTTGTATGGATTATCATTAATTTATCACTAAATAATCCAGCTGCATCTGCATAATGCTTAATTAAGAATCATAACGAGTATATGTAAATAATAATGAAATAATCATAAATAAGTGTTCAATAAATTACTTTTCGAGGGAAGGTAACGGCGTGCCAGGAATCAGCCGTAATGTCCTCACAGAGAAGCTAAAATAAAATAATAAATAAAAGAAATTTGCAATAGATGGGTTGAGCAAGCATTAATTAAAGCAATAATAAAACATATGGTTTCTTACATATATAGCTTAAGCTTACATCAGTATTCAAAATATGACGTAATTAAATTTTAGTTCTGAGCACAATTGTAGTGTATTCATATTTTTAGTTCATTTTAGTACAAAGCGCTAACATGAGTTCTTAACATTCTGTCTGGGAAATATTGCGACTTTACCGGTTTCAACTTTGTTACATAGCTTTCCTATTACGAATTTTAGGTATATTAAATATGTTACAGTTTTTACTTTTGCCATTTTAGAAGCAGTAGGTTGGGAGCCGAGGCAAGACGCTGGAACAAACTCGTGTACGGATGCATATTTCGTCCTAAAATAAACACTGTCGTAATTATGTGAAAGGTTGAAATTAGTATTGAAAGATGTGAAGAAAAGTGTCCAAGACGGGGATCGAACCAGCATGAGGCTGAGATCCATACCACTCAGCTACAAGTCTCGGAGAGCGAGACATTATAACGCTAATTTCAACCTTTCGGAGTTCACGTGATACACTGATATTTAACAGTTACAATTAAATGAGATAATACTACATTTCTGTAAAAGAGTACGTAATAAATAAAAGTAATGTACGGCAGATTTGAGTATGAATTCAACTTATGGCAGTTCTGTATCAAATTTATAGCATATGTAAATAAGAGTATGCCATACTTAGTTTACGGCAGTGTTGTAGAAAGAGTACATAATACATAAGAGTATGATAGATTTCGATTGCATGACCAACGGTGACTAACCTCAACATTAGCCGAAGATGGTCTTGACCGGCCATGGTTTCACAGCGAACTGAGAGAACCAAAGGACCCAGGACCTCGTCCATGGCATAGAAGTCAAAATGATCCTAAACAATTAATTCAACTATACTTAGAGCTGTGCTGTTTCTGAGGAAAACTGTTCATAATTGACGGGTGAGATAAATCAATTTTCAAAAATTCCTTTTGCAATTATTAATAAATATATAATTGTCTGTGTCGAAACGACAATGAGCAAAACTCTGATAGATTTTTTGACCTCACATCTCAATGTTGCCATTGTAGCAACCAATTAATTAATTATGCAAAATTAATTTGCATATTTAATGCTGCTGCAAAAAAACCTCGAGAGGAGCTCTTCACCTTTCCCATGAAATATTTCCGATAGCAGAGGACCGTTTCATCCTGCTCCAATCGATATCGGTGATATCGATGATTATTGGACGGGGAGATCCCATCCGTCGTCATCATCCCGTAGGGGGAGGTGGACCCGTTGGACGGACAGGGGTCGATGGGATCGTCCTCCAGGGAGAGGTGACTGACGGATGGATACTCCGCCACTCCGTCGATCCAGAAGCCACCGTCCGGCGGCATCACGATCGACGGATAGGGTGATCCTTTGGACATCACCTAAAATCAGAAATTAGATTTATTGTTAGGGAAATGAAAATCAAACGTGGACACCCGAAGTCAGACCAACCTTAATCACGCAACCGGTTTCGTTGCTCCACCATGGGCATCTTCTTCAGGCGATTCATCACACGCTACTGTCGTTCCTGAGGGGTCAGATAGCGGGGGATCCAATTTCGGGAGGGAAGGAAAATTTCAAAGTTCTCTAGGGTTGGGACTCCAGGGGCCAGACGGGAAACAACTGGGGGGACCGGAGGACCGAAATTGCCGGGAGGGTCGGTAGGAGGCAGGGAGGCAGGGACTGGGGGGGCCGGAGGACCGGAACTGTCGGGGTGGTCGGAACCACTGTTATTGATGTTGTTGTCAACAGAGTCCAAATGGATGCTAGTAAATCTGGACCCGGGGGTGGGGATTTGTTGTGACGGAGAACGTGCTCCCAGTTGATTCCAAAAGGATAGTCAGAAAATAGTTGACTAATCCACCACTTTTCTTTCTTCTTCCGGATAGTTTCGTCGTCAGAAAAATCCAATACAGTTACTAATAATTGATCTAATGTATGGGTATGGTTCCTGAATCAAATGGGTTAAAACCAAATGAAATCAAATGGGTTTTAACTTTGAAATTTTCCTTCCCTCCCGAAATTGGATCCCCCACTATCTGACCCCTCAGGAACGACAGCAGCGTGTGATGAATCGCCTGAAGAAGATGCCCACGGTGGAGCATCGAAACCGTTTGCGTGATTAAGGTTGGTCTGACTTCGGGTGTCCACGTTTGATTTTTATTTCTCTGACTGTGATATCATCGTATCCTCCGGGATCCGTGGACTTGTGGCTGTTTTGACTTTATCTGTCCTACAGAAATTAGATTTATAGTATTTGAGAATTATGCCACTAATACCTATAGTGATCGTTGTCGTTGTTGTTTGCTGCATTAGACATCACAATGTGATGATCATCACCCGAAGATGCAAAGTGTTTAGCCAGGAAACTTGCCCCTTAAGGCTGCTCAAAAGTAAAGAAACGTACCTAACTATAGTTGAGCAGTGGGAGAAACTGTACCTTATATGGCGAATCGGCTGACCTTCCAGTGCACGTATACATGTTTTTGAGGTTCAACAGAAAAAGCGAGTGAGCGTACCAACGTTTCGACTAGGTACCTAATTTGTGTAAGGGTCGCGAGGTGGGCAGAGAAGTCGTCATTCTAGTCTGAAAGGATTTTGAGATGACACGATGTTGTGAACTGGGATGGCAATAATGAGTGGAAAGTGTCCCACATCAGACAAAGAAGAAGTGACTGTTTGAAACATCATAAAATTCTACGAAAAGTGTTTATTTAAAAGTAAAAGTAAATTTAAAATTTAAAAGTAAAACTATTTAAAAAAACTTTTTAAAACTTTGTGGTCAGATATTTGGACATTTCTGTGGAAAAATGTCAAAAAGTGTCGCTAATTAGGGATTCATTTTGAGACCCAGTGATTTTCCTCAAGAGTGACCTACTACATTAGGATATGCTCCGGAAAAGTAGCAATGTAGCATAGCAAAGTTTAAAAGCTTGGTGAAGTCATAGATTTGAATAATCTATGAAAGCTGTTCACTTATTTTCAGATTTAGATTTTTGAATTGTGGATTTTGTTTCAAGCCTAGTTGCTAATTTTGACCTACCTGTCTCCACTTAATTAAATTAATGAATTTTTGCTTAATTAATTCTAAAACTTACAGTGGCCACAGAATCGTAGACCTTCTTTCGACTCAGCTTCTCAGGAGAACTGACATTCTGTGAGCTCGAGGCCGTCTAAAATAAAAATAAATGCAATGAAAATGCGCTCCTAAGCCCGTTTTAACATAAACATTTCAAAATCAGGACAAACCTCATAAATACTAATGACTTACAAATGTGCCCTTTCCCTTTTTGTACCCAAAAGAGAAATAAAATGCCTGAAATATACTTCAGGTTTGGGTTTAAGGTTAAAGGAAAGACTAATTTTTAAGGATTTTGTGGCAATAAAATAACCCAAACGAGAGCAGTAAAATATTTTCCGGAGCAGAAATCGGCTAATTTGCGGCTAATTTCAGGAATCCAAAAACAATTTTGAGGTTTTATGGAGCCTAGTCTATTCTTGCTAAAGCCAGTCCCTATGCCGAAATGAGTGACGATTGTGAAAAAAGTTACACGACTAAATTTTTCAGACCCTTTCTCTTTAACTCAGGTTTTATACCATCCCGAGAATCTGTTTTTTCCAAAATTTCCGACCTATCGGTTTACAGAAATATATGAAGACCAGATTAATAAAGTAAGAGCTGATTGTGTCGTTACGAGACTTTAAATATTGGAAAAAAATCAAATAGGTATGCAATGCATATACAGAAGGGTCAAGGTGGATCTCTAATAGGGCCTTTCTCGAAAACAATTAGCTGAAACAATGATCTAAATGACTTAAAATTTCGGTTGTTGCTTTTCGCTTTGCTTTCTGCTTAAAATGTTTATAGTTCATGCTAACTCACAAGCTGGGTTGAACGATTTAAAAAATTTAATTCTAATGTAAAACAAATTTAATTCTAGCTTAAGCTTTGCTGCTTTAGCACAACAACAGCATATTTAATCTCCTCGTCACAAGATTCAACAAAAATTAATTTTAATTTTAAATAAACAAAAAAGTAACTTTCAAAGTCTATCTCGAGTTTTTCTAGACTACGTACCTCCAGTTCAAAGGGCGAGTGTGAGCGTCGAACAAATGACTTGTAGGTCTTTCGAAGTTGGCCGAAATGAACCGACCGACTCCGATGACATTTTGAACGATTTCGCAGAATCGTGGCCACTTCGCCATAGGACTGGGAGGGTGCAATGCTTTTATGCATTGGAAATGGCATATATGCAAATTAGGTAGCTAAATAGGATCCGGGATAGCTTGAATGATAAAAGGAGCAGGATTTCATAGTTTGCAGTTTTCAAATGCTGTGAAGTAGTAACTAAACTAATGTACTCTGGGACTACCTAGTATTTACTTAATTGAATGCTAATTAGTTAGTATTATATAAATGGTAAATTGAGAAGAATTGAGAAAAAACTGAGAGAAAGTTTGGAAAAAAAACTGGAAAAATAGTTTCGATTTTGGCATAAACAGCTTCACTCATATGTAGGAATGTTCTGTGTTTCTTAATTTGTAACTGACATTATATGTTGATTATATTTTTAGTTCTTCTGAATCATAGCTGACATAACTAAATTATCTACAAACCATGTCACTGTTACAAATTAAATTAGAATGGTAAATTTTGTGGCCTACATAGAGCCCGAGGATTGACTAACAAATTTGAGGTGATAACTAAATCGAACAGCATTTCTAGAGCTATTTTCAGAAACGGAATCAGGATTGAGAATCTTATAATCGCATTGTAGAATTAGAAATTGATTGCAGTGAAAGTACACCCAAATAAATAATCAAAATTTGTCTGTAATCTTCAACATAATTTGTAAACCCAAAATTCTACCAGCACCTAGATTTACATGATGCAAACAGGAGAAAGTAAAATATTTCTTCTCCTGCACTTCTTGGAAATTAATAAGCACATTTCCATTTTTGATTGGGAAAAATCGGCTTGGAACCACCTCGTGCCAGAACCTCAATTTTCATACTACTGTCAAAAATTTCAGTCTAAGAGACACAATTTTGCCACCAACAATTTTGATACTAGAATTTAAAAACTGAAAATCACGTGGATGCTACAGAATGATAGTGAAGTAAAAATTAGCTCAAACTGAAAAAAAACTCGGGCTGGGTATAATTTTTAGTGGAGACCTTGAGCTGGCCTGAGAAGAAAAAATTGGTCCCCTGGTTGCCGGGAGGATTAAAGTAAATAATCAGAGCAAATGGGTTAGCCTTAAAAACTAGCTGGAGACCGAGATTGCCCCGGCAAACTAAAATGGATGGATGGCACAAAAAAAAGAGCCCTAAACCTTTGGAGTTTGGTTGAAAGCTGAAGCTAAAAACAGCTAAATAAGCTAGAGTGGTGTGTAGATGTGTTGGTTTTTAAATTGCTTTGACTGAATGTATGCAGTGTATATATATATATATATATATATATATATATATATATATATATATATATATATATATACTGGCAAATTGATAAACTGGTCAAATAGGAATAGTCTAGAAAGCGTATTAAAAGTAGAATTTAAAAATTTCATGATTTTAATTTAAAATTTTAAGTGAGCAGACAATTTAACTTTAAGGAAAAC
Source organism: Trissonchulus latispiculum (assembly GCA_030248195.1). Taxonomy (NCBI): domain Eukaryota; kingdom Metazoa; phylum Nematoda; class Enoplea; order Enoplida; family Ironidae; genus Trissonchulus; species Trissonchulus latispiculum. The sequence goes on along the minus strand of JASAND010017574.1, from coordinate 47,258 downwards.
TCAAAAACCTCAGCATGCATTTGAATTAATACAAACAATTTTACTCCAAATTCCGAAAATCAAAAACGGAAGTAGCTAAGATACACATTTCACAGATACGAGTTGCTTTGAAAAGAATTAGGCAAATTTTAACACACATTCTAGATTTTGATGGAAAAAATCGAAGATGTTGTGAAAAACAATTTAAACTAAAAGCTTTATTTTTGTCAGAAAGCAAAACCAACACTACTTGTCTGAGCCGATTTAATGAACAACGTATGTCGGGGTTTGACATTAAGCTTTTTGCCAAGGTTAGATATTTATAACGACTTTGCAGTCAGAGAAAGTGCGACACAAAATTTATGACTTCTCATTAACAATTTAAAGCTGACAAGAAAAATGAAGCTGGCGCTAAAGATTTCCTGTAATGAAAACAAACATAACAGGTTTAGGTTTAACTATGTAAGGCAAGCTATGTAAGCTATGTATGTAAGCTATGTAAGCTCACACTCTCAAGAGGGTCAAGCTTCTGGCTTATCCCTATCCCAAAAATGTTTATGGAAAGAGTGGTGTTGTAAAATCTTGTGACCATTCAACAAACCAGAAAAGTTTGCAACAATAAACTATTGTAAGACAATTTAAGCGTCGATGTACAGAGAGCACCAATGATATAGAAGTTATGTGCTCTTTTCGTGTGGCTCCTTAGTGTAGGAGTGGTTGCACGCCTGACTGCAGTCCGGGAGGTCCGTGGTTCGATTCCCGGCGGAGCCAAATCTTTACTTCGACCTGCGCACCTCGGGACGGGATTCAAGGTTTGGGAATGTTAACCGATAGTCTGAAGATGCAGTCACGTCTTGTAGACAAGCTTTTGAAGGAAGCAGTCACGAACACAAGATTTAGGAGTTAATTAACCTAATTTAGTAAGCCCAGCATTTGAGATGGTAAAAAAATTAGTATGACATTCCAGTGAACTGTGCTAAATTGGCTTCCGTCGTTTCAAAAAATCTTCAGTTTACGACCGAAAATTAGGCAACTATCATAGTCAGCCGACAGAAAAAGTCCAAAAAAGTAGCAGATCTAGAAACTTTTTGCAGAGAGAGAGATATAAGTTTGGGAAGGAAAGAAGCAACAGGGATCTTTATAACAAGCTCAGCTCAGTCAAGTTAAGGCTCAAACTTTTCGTCCTAACCAAACATATCTGAAGCGCTCAGTGAAGAAAGTAGTCAAGATTTGGGTCAATGTCAAAGATAAGAAATAATCTGTCCTTTGGGGGGAGGGAGGGGTTTCAGAAATTGATGTGACCATTTTGAAATGGAATAGATCTTGAAATTTCTGGGAAAGTGGAACTTAATGTTAAGTTTTGGTTTTCGAAAGGGTCAGTTTTAGTGTACAGAACAGAAAGATTAGAAATCAATCTATTTAGAAAACCAGAAGTGTTTGTAAAGAAACGAAACATAATTCTGTTGAAATTGAACTTAAATTAAGAAATTGAGTAGATTTGGAAGTTGATAAAATTGATAAAGTTTGCAACAGCAATCTGAATGGGAAAGTTTATTGTTAAACTTAAACTACGTCTGTTCCAGAAAAAAGGCTATAAAAATCACTTTTACTATCAAAAACTCATTTTCTAATTTGTACCGCAAGACGGAATGTCAAAAACGATTCCAGAAATTTGCAAAATTGTAATTTTCAGAAGCAATCAAAACAATTTGAAGTGACAGAAATTTGGGGTCTAAAAAGCACTGTTAACGCAAACAATCCCTTCTTAGTGCTAAAAATTGGCACTTTGCCAGACTATCAAACTTTTAGGATGGGGGTTCAATTCTCAGGTGTAAGCTTAAGTTTAAAGTTAAAGTTTAAGTTAAAGTTAAGTTTAAGTTTAAAAGTTTTAAGTTAAAATTTGTGCAACTGCATCCTAACCCGAGACATTGCTTGCATTTGACAAATTTAGGTGAAACCTAATTTGGAATAGTTCTGGGATGGAAAAGTTCAAAGAGCGCGTGTCGGTGTGTGTCACAAAATACTGAATTTCACCAGACCAACACGAACAAAATGTCGACAGCTCTGAAACCGGAGACAGCGTGTCTGTCAGTAAAGTTTAACAGTTCTGAAAAATATTATACTACACTTGAAATTTGATGCTAACACTGGATTGGAAGTTAGATTTGATATTTCACAGGGAAATCTGCATATAAACAAGTAGATTCGCACAGTCGCTCGCTATAAAAGTTTTATAACAACTTTTCAGGCAAGCTCTATTCAGTGGCGGCTTATGTAAACTTTTTACAGGAGAAGTGTGAAATAACATGTTTTTATTGAAAAAGCCGATTTTTTGCATAAAAAGGATTTTACATAATAAAACCTGAACCGCATGTTTAACACATTTCTTTTAGATGCAGATCTTCTTTAAATTGTTTTGGAAGCGATTTTTGAAAAATTGCCACAACCGTAATTACACATAATTGCTTCTAAATGTCATTTTGCATAATAATTAGTTAAAAGGAAAAAACAAGTTGTTTAGAAACGCTAAACTTTTTGTGCCGTAATTTTTAAGAGATAACTAATAAAAAATAACTTGCATAATTTCTGGAGAGCTAAGTTAACAGACTTCACTTGGTTATTATCAGATTATTATTACGTAATTATGCGATCATTATAGTGAGAATTCGAAGAGTTATTTAAGACCGCAATATCGGGGAAAATTGGATCCACTCTCAAACAAAAGGAATTTTAGAATATTTGACCTGTTATATTTTTATACTTAGATATTTATATCTACGAACACAAAAACATGGAAATGCGAACATTGCTTAGTTAGTACAAGTTGAAAACCAAAACTGTTTAATATTTCGTTGAAGAAATCATTAAACCGTTCAGCTTAGTATCTGTGAAATATAAAGCTTGCAATTACTTAAACCTTAGAAACCGCGTTAACGAAGCAACACACACTCAATTCGTTCGCACAAGTCATAATCAAAAGCACAGACTTTTGAGTGATAGAAAGGGACTACCCTCAGCACAACTCCTATAATTAGAGAGTGCTTTTGAAAAGCGAGACTTAGTATGGGCAAGAATCGAAATAAATGGCATAAATTATGAATTAGAGAGGGGCCTACACGACTTCTAATAACAAAAGCTTAGCATACAGACGGAGTTGAGTGAAAGGGAATACCCCCCTAGTTTCCATAATAAGCTTGAGTTGTATTAGCTAACTATGACAGGCTTCGCTCCTTCCCCCAATAGCCTTATTATGTTGAAGAGCTACTCATAAAAATCCTTTATTTGTCTAGTGACTAACTTTGCGTTGGCTTACAAAGTTGGGATTCACTATTCAAAAGATTGCAGTTATGTAATTTGGTAAAGCTTTGCTTGCAGCAATAAATGACTAAACCTGCAGTCCGCAGGTTGGGGTTATCAAATTCATTGGAATTGTAAAAAACTTTGATTTTATGTAGATGAGGAAAACTGAAACCTAAAAAACAATCCGGATATTGCAGATTAGACCGTAGGAAATTGTGTAAACAGGATCTGTCTTGCGTAAACCCACCGAAATTAAATTTTCGAAAACCAAATCAACGGAAAATAAATGTAAGTTGGAATCAGTTCAGAAACGTTTTGTAGAAAATAAAAAATTCTACGTTGAATAAATTCCTGATTTCTTAGAAACCCGTTCACACCCAGGAAAAAATTTCTTCCAGTTTTGGAAAAAACCAATCCGTCGGTTAAGATCTGCTCTGAGGCCGAAAGCAATTTTCATTTCAAGGCAGAAGTGGGATACTTCAGGGCTCATCTAATTTGGTTTTTCAGCCTAATCCGCGGATTTGCACAGAAAATTGGAAAATAGATATAACTCCAAATTGGTTCATTGAAAATTATCCGGAAAATGAATTTTCTTCTTCTTTCTCATTACACCCTCAATCTGTCGGCAGAAACCTGATTGTTATAGATTAATAGAAAAGACGCGAATTTGCTTCCGGTGGTCCAGTGGGTAGTAATTTAGATTGACAAGCGGAAACGTCCCGGATCGAATTCCAGTTGTTTTGCAGTTTTGTTTTCAAAATTTGTTTGGAAAATGAATTTAACCGGGTCAGTTTAGATCTTAACTTTTCCTTAGCCAACCAGATTAGGTGACGACTTTCAAAACAGGTATATATACTTAAAATCGACAGAAGTTTAGGCATAAAATGGCGGAATGAAAAGAGCATTACAGAAGATACAGTACGTATTGATAAATCAGTATTTCAGTGGTTAGAATTTCAAGTGGCTCAATCCAATTTAAGATAATGGTGAAAGCCAGTAATTAATTAGATTAAACATCCTCAATGAATGTAACACTTAATCAGGTAATGAATCGGTTCAGTTCAATGCACAGTTAAAATCAGCAAAAAAGTGCAAAAGAAACTTTGACAAATGATTCTAGCAATATTACAATTCTGACGAAAGAAATTTCCGCTTTTGTGAAATTCTGGCGTATGAAATTCCAAGTAATGAAATTCTGATTAATGATTTTCGCAATATTACAATTCTGAAAATTTCAGTTTAGTGAAATTCTGACCAATGAAATTCTGATTAATGATTTTAGCAATATTACAATTCTGATGAAAGAAGTTTCCGAAATTCTGACCAATGAAATTCTGACTAATGAAATTCTGTCCAATCACAGGTGTTAGCGACAGCGAGCAGTGTCTTACTCTTCCTATTATAAACTCCTGCAAAAAAAGCAATACCTGCTGGAGCGCCACCGGCATCGCACAGCGCTGATCCTCCATTCGATCCGCGGTCATTCGTTCCAGCATCGCAAAAAAATCCTGGGTCTGCAACAAAAACACACAAAAAACCAAATATAAGCAGACGTGGCACAGAAAACCCACGGCTGAGCAGTAAAGCGAAACCTGACTGCCTAATGCAGCAAACAAGCCAAGTTCTGGGCTTAAACAAGACCTGGATGCTTTTAACGATGGAAAGTCTTGCAGGTGTGAAAACAGTTGGGCAAAGCAATACGTACGTATTATTTGAAGAAAAGCCGGGGGGGTACACAAAACGTTAATACTAAGCTTCTTAGTTTAATCATTTGTTTATTCTTATTTATTCTTATTCTTAATGTGGATTTTAATTGGATTATTTAATGTGTATTGATTATTATTTAGTTTTAGATTTTAATTCAATTTTGTGTCCTTTAACGTTAAGGCACTTTTCAACTCTCTATCTGAAAAATGCAGGTAAAAAGCGACAGTTTTAAACAGTTTTAAGATCAGTTTCATTCAACTTCAAGAGTCCAAACAAACAAATTGAAAGATGCAAAATTTGAAGAATGTATTTGAACACCAATATTATCCGAAATGACAGAAGGGATCAAAGGTGACAACTTTCATCATGACTGAGATTTGTGAGATACTCTGGGACATTTTCAAAAAATGAGATTAGTGGAGTGAAAGTAGTTGTTTTTTGGTTAAGTGAACTTAATTCAATTTTTTTTGAAAAAATGACTGCTATGGAGTCGTGTAGCGAGCTTCGGGCGCAGGGCCGGACTGGCCCGCTTTAGGCCCGGGCAGCGAACATTTGCAACAACTGGCTGAAAAGGCCGGCCCGTTACCAGGCCCGGTTTTAAGGGCCGGGTCCACCGGACCTGCCGGGATTACAGGATCGCCAGACCCTTGGGGGCTTCCTGGATCAACAGTAGGCCAAGGACTTGAGCTTGACCAGGCCTGGCCCAGCTAATAATTTAGGCCCGAGCGCGGCCCGATCAATTTCTTACGGAAATAACCCTACTATGAAATCAAATGAAATTTACAAACGACAAAAGGCATGAAGCGATAAGGCAGGCTTAGGTTCACTTTTCACAGCTTTTAAAATGCACTAGGTTTTCGATTTAGTTGAGCTTATTTGCATTTAACTTAGATTAGCTTAGATTTAACTTATTAACTTAATTAGATTAACTTAATTAGATTTAACTTAATGTAATTTAGATTTAAATTTAACTTAACCCAATTTAGATTTAAATCCGCTCAAGCTGGACTATCCCTCCACTGTCCTTTTCATGAAAAGGATCGAGTTAACTGTAACTTATTTACATAACTCTGCGTAACTCTTTCCGTAAACGAGCCAGACTGATCCATAGATTAGAAATGGTACTGGATTAGGCTTCGGAGTAAAATTAGATCTTACCTCAAATTCGGCAATTTCAATAGAATTTCGTCCAATACAAAGCATAGCAATACTTAGCAACAAAGTTACAACTTTTCGGCAGCAACTACGACGAACGCGTAAACCTCATAACTCGTGACTAATAAAATTAGCTGAAATATTTGACAAATTACAATCACTAAGCCAAAGCCCTGTTAGCAACTTTGTCTAGGCAATATAAATTAAAGTATTATGGCATTTTTACTTCCCGCCTAAGTGCTTAACTCGTAAAAATTGCAATCGCCCTTTTGTTCAGACTTAGACCCAAAGGAGAAAAAGTGCAAACGATAAAGATTAATGTTAGCAACAGTTGTCAACTTTAAAGTGTCGCTTCGGCTTTCAACTTTTCACACTTTTCAAGCCATTTCCACCAAATATTTGGCAAAATGCGCAGCTGAATAAAGTTTTCAGAAGTTGAGAACTTTAGAAAATTTTAAAATCAGATAACAGGTGGAAACTTTCCATTATACTTCAGAACAAATGTTTGAAATTTTTGTTAAAAAACAGGAAAAGCTTCATTTTAAAATTTCAATAATAAAATTTTAAAATCTCTATTGTCTAAATCTCAGTTAATCATAAACACTTCTCAGCATAATTCAGCATCAAGAGTACATAATAGATAAGAGTACGACACATCATAACTGCAGAAGGAGAAAGCTTGTGTCTCGGAATGAAACCTGATTTTGAAGCCCAGTTGAACAGACAGGGAGGTATAGTCATGAATGTAACATTTTGTAGCATTGGAAAATTAGCCAAGCAAAGAAAGCACCTGCCTTTTACCTATTAATTGATATAAAGGTTTATGCCTTTCTCTCTCAAGAAGCTTATGTCTAAAATTTAAATTTCCTCATAACAGACAGACAACTGTAGTCAAGTGCTCAAGATGTGGTAGCTAAGGTTACCAGTTGAAAATTTGTTGATAGTAAAATGGGATATAACTTATGTATAAATTCCAGGTATCTGATACATAGAATTTTCAACTGAAAGAGATTACCTACTGAAAAATCAGTTGCGTGAAGTCTTTTCAAGCAAACTTTGATGAAAATTCTCAGAAATAAGTACCTTGTCATAATGCCACTGCATTAACCAATTGAACAAAATTCTGACTAAACTTGAAAAAAAATCGTAAAAAAAATTTCAAAAATTCATCCTGTGCCGAGAATCGAACCAGTTACCTTTTCGTCCGGAGTTCGAACGAAGGGACTATTGGAGGATTTGATTGGCTTCCTGCCAAGTCCATTGGCCAGTCCGTGATGGTCCCCGCCAGCCTCCTTTATTCCTGGACTCATGATCGGCGAAGGTCCGTTCCGAGGGCTGACCTGATCATGGGTCTGGGGAACCCGTTTTCTGAAACAAACAAATAAATCTCTAAAATTCTAGAAAGTTAATTTTTTGCAAAAATTAATTAATTAAATAATTAGACAAAAGTAAAGTATATAATGCGCAGTTCTCATATGTATTTAACAGCTTTTCATATCAAAATCCGAAAAAGTTAAACTCGTAATAAAACTACTGGTGGTACACAGTAAATAAAATAACGATAAATGTTCATTTAAAAGTTATGTTTTAATATTCACAAATAATGATCAGACACTTCGAGTTTCTAATAGTAAATATTTTATAACAGGTGTCACACCTTTCAACAACCTCCGAACAAATATATAGTTTAGCATGAAAGGGATTAAGTTCACTGTAATACGGTTTAAAATGCATTGTCTGCAACATTCATTCACACGTGCCACAAACAACCAAAGCAGCATTTAAAAGGATAAGTATTTTTTAGGAAAAGTTACACACCTTTTTAAGCGTGCTTTCCTGTTCCCAGTGCAGCATGACGTAATCAGGTTACGCAGGCGGCGACATTTTCGCAGTAAACGACGTTTTAGCATGCTGTTAAAATTAATGGGATTAACCTGCAAGATTACGTATGTTATTTCCTATCCAAAAGTCAGTCGTCTTAAAGGTGCTAAGTAGCGTCAAAATCTTTATGGTTCCAAATACTTATTTTGGGAAGTAGTTTTCGTGAAATGCGGTGTACGTAGACCTTAATCTTTACCTTTTATGTCTTAGCCCTCATATTAGGTCTAGCTTAATCAGTTGAGCAGTAAGATGAAAATCGCAGGGTTGAAACTTGATTTTAGTTTTCCGTTTTTTATAAATTATTTGGACTGAAGCAATTTTATGGAAGCAGAGAGCCTATTCCAATAAATACAGAAACTGGGCTTTGCCAGCTGAGTGCAACGAGTCAATTATGCTATAATGCTATTATGCTATTATATATAAAGGATGAAATATATTTGGTATATAACAGAACACGATTTTCACTATATCTAAAATCCCATATTTAACTAATATTATATTCCAAAAAATATGTTCAAAATCATTGCTGCGTGATGGGTGACTGAAAGCGAAAAGGTAAGAGATAGTGCATACTAAATTCTGATACCCGGTAATTTAAAATATTTACGCAGCCGCTATAAGGATTGAGTTAAAATTGGCTTAATATACCAGCTGTTTGATTCATTAAAAATTAATGCTGATTCTGAGTTCGTAGGGAATAGGGATACTAATGCTAAGATAAATTGTATGTGTGTTACCGGTTACCGCTAACATTACGAGATGATAAATAAGAGTTACCTTAGCGAGGTTGTAAAATGAGGCCTTTTCAAGAACGAATAGTTTTTTAATTAACTCTTTTAACTTCTCTTCTTTAATTTCACTATTTCAACAAGTTTTTTTAAAGTATAATCTAATTGAATTGAACTTGCCCTGTCGGACTGTACACTTTCCTAAGGATCCCTCTAGTTAGACTTCTAAAAAGACGGATTGAAAGTTTATCTTGGTTTAACGTGGAGCAAATTTAAAACGTTATTAATCAATGCTTATAGCCGGGTGTGAAGTCACTAGACCAAGATTAATTTTAGGCGTAAAAGTTGGTCTTCAAACTTAAACTCCGGTATATATAGGTGCTTGATAAATACGATCTAATTTGTCAGATCAGCTTGAAAAATTGCTATATCTAAAAGTCAGTAGCACAGTGCCAAATGAAATCAATACTGAATTTAAAAGATCTAAAGATCCATTAGAGTATACTCTCTGAACTCAAACAGTTAAAGCTTAATGAACAGTAATGTTAGCTGAAAAAAGTTTGCCAACAAGTCAGCAAGTTAAAGTTAGGCTTAACGTTTAGCTTAGAACTGCCGAGTGATCCATCAGATAAGCTAGTAGCCGGAGAAGTCAGGGTAATTGAACTTGAAAGGGGCATAAAGAATTTCTTTTTCCAAAAATGTCAAAAGATTTCATTTTCTGGTAACTTTTTCCAAGCCCCCCCCCCCCCCCAGCCTTTGCTGAAACTTCTTTTTGTCGTTACCGACGGAAAATGTACGATTTATTAGAAACTAGTAGTAATGGCTAAATTTGAGATAAACATCACAAATTCAGCTACGTTTCTCTGTTACTTTCTAAATTACTTATAATTCAAGCGAACAAATCCCCTCTTCTAAATACACAGGTACGGACTAAACCATCATTTTATGACTACGAAAACAAATGTCAAAGCCGACAGTCTAGAGGAACAAGGTTTTTGGGACAACAAATTTTGGCAACAGTTTTTGGGCCTGGTTTAAGCACACAATCCTACAAATAATGTTAACCAATAAAACATCCAATTTGTCTATAGGGCGGCAAAATTGTTAAGCGGAGTAGACAACACCGAGTGGAGGCAGCCAGACCAGCTGTCCAAATCAAATAAACCGAAATGAACCCGAAATGGTTCAATAACTATGCCCTAATTCCAGCCGAGAGCCGTAGAGACATAGTCACAAATGAGGACCTTCATAACCAAATTAGGTCCAAAGGCACAAAGACCTCCCAGTCTGCCCGGCAAAGTCTAATATACAAATAATTTGCTTTCACTCTCTGTTTCAAAACAGGCCTACCCCCGACTCTATAGGAACAGACGTAGGCCTTAGATTTATGCGCATAGCTTTGCGTGTTAAGAGTTTGGGCCTAAAATCGGAGTTTAATAAGAGGCTTCTGGTTCAGCATGGTATCACTGAAGTTTGGGAAGGTAAACAAGGATGACAAGATGAAAAAAGAAGTCCCTCCAACAAAATAGCAGAAAATTATCGGATTACACTTTCCAAGATTTCACGAAATTTTCGGGATACATATACATTATTCACCATTATTTTTTGACGTCACATTTCAACAGCCTGTGCATATTTAAAAGAATAGGATTCCCTTTTCTTTTTTGCAGAAATGAAAAATGGAAACAGGAGAAAACTTTGTGTGAAACTTTCTTAGGCATTAATCCACCACAGCTTGTTCACCTTGCAAACCTCTGGTAAGAACGATTAAACCTGAACTAAAACGGATCTGACTGAAATTAATCTGTGGTTTTAATGCAGCTAATGGTGATTAAGTGATTTATGGCCCATTTTTTCCTTTAAAACATTCATACAAACCAGACTTGTCCATAAAAAATTGCTGTTATCTACAAATGCATTTGTGGAATCTTCAACCTAATGTTATGCCTAAAGGCCCATAAACGAGGGATCCCTTTTAAAGCAATCCTAAGATTACAGGAACATTCCGTCTTGTATATTCTAGAATTTCCTAGACTGAGAAACGCTCATATTTTGAGTGCCATTAAAGCATTGAGTGAAACCTAACCTAACCTAACTCTATAGGAAATATCTCAGGATATAAAGACGAAATTTCCAATTACGAGAGCAACCAGCAGCCTAGTTTAACTTAAACATAGTCTAGTGCAGCACTAAGCTATCAGGTTTCAGGCAATAGTTCCATAAAAAGTTAATAACAGACCGGAGTTGAATTGCGGAAAAAGATTGGAGCACTGATTTATTTGCAGAAAAGTTCTTTTTAGGCGCACCATCTGAAAGCACTCAATAAGCATTTTGTTCTGTGTAAATTAGAAGCATATGTTGCCAACCAGATTTTTAGGAAATTGCAAATTGCATTATTGCTATTATTATTATTATTATTATTATTGTTGTTGTTATTATTATTATTATTATTATTATTATTATTATTATTATTATTATTATTATTATTATTATTATTATTATTATTATTATTATTACATTAGTTTATTTCTGACTATGTAGAGAATGACGCTCGTGGCACATTCAGCACTAGATTCTCTAGTTATGCTTTAATTAACTAACATAAACTTCAATACTGCAACGATATAATTAACACTAACATTATATGTATATGAATATTAAAATAGTACTTGATTTATATGCTTAGTCATTATTTAAACGTCAATGGCCTTGCCATTTCATAAATTTTGCAAATGTTATTAATAAAATTGACATTATTTATTGTCGTTCACAACAAAAAAAACTTGTACAAAGCCACACTAAACAACTAGTAAAAACGGATAAACCATAACTTAAATGTTAGTACTAAATTTGTAATTAATCAGTGATAAAAATTAAAAACAGGAAAATAAATTTCAAATATACCTGTCATTCACATGCAAGGCATGCTTCTCGTCGTTACTTTTTGATCGTTTGCCAAATTTGCCATGCATTATGTGTAAACTACTTCGTACTTCATCAGAAGTTAAAGTCAGCTGAATTCAGATCAAAATAAAATAATTCCTGTAACGAGATTAAATTTCTAATTTCTATAATTCATCACGAACGAAGTCAACAGACAAGGAAAGTTTACTCGAAGTAAACTGGAAAAAGTTAACCCCAAGTCCACCTAAGTTCGGCACAAGAAAAATCCCCTGTGGTTTCCGTTAGACTCAAAAACGGACAAAAACCAGCCCATTATCACCTAATTTCCCCTATGTAAACTGCAAATAATTTGCATCTAAACTGACAGTAGTCTATAGCGAGGACGCATGTAATACATTGTGACAAAGTAAGCCGGGCACCACAACACTGGCGGAAGGGTCCAGAACCGGCAGTTTTTGTACTACTTTTCCGGGGAAAATTTAATTAAGGGCAGAAAACGCTTGAAAAGTTTTGACAGAATTGTCTCATCAGTAAATTAAGCTACTCCCCTAACGAGATACTCGCTTAAATAGGTTTCACTCAAAGCCAAATCCTCCTCCAAACTTCCTGAGATTGTGTGGTGAAATTGACAGGGAATTAGAGAGAATGCCACTGACAGAGCTTGCTCGAAAAATCCGACATTTTCTGGAGGTTTGCCCCCCTCCACGCCAACGCTTGATGTGGTTGGTCAAAATAACATAGCATAAAACAGAGAACAATTGTTATACAAATAATAAATTATGAAAAAACTATAAAAGGCATAAGTTGTCGATTTTGAATTAGATTCTATTTTAACTTAATTAGGACTGCTCTTCTCCCCCAGCACTGTAGTGTAGTGGTTAGCATTCTTGTCTTCAGACCAGAAGATCCAGGGTTCGATTCCCACTAAATTTTTCAAAAAAGTTGGGCTATTGTGATAAAGATGCTGGTCAGCAGGTCACGTGTATATGACAAAGTATAAGTATATGATTATTAAGTATATTATTAGGTATATGATTATATTAGGATGTATGTTAAGTATATAATTTAACCTCCAGAGCTTAACATCAAGGTGTAATTTTGCCGCAATCAGGAATACTTTTAGCGAAGAAAGGATGTGATGGCAACTTTCATTTCAGGCAAAAAAAGCAGTTTTTAAAGTTAGTTAGCTTAGAAAAAGGCACTTTTTAGGCGCCGAGGCGTTTTCGTAGTTGTGCAACTTTGTGTTAGTCGCCAACGCACAAAAACTGGATCTTTATTAGCTTTCTCCGAGCTATTGTTTTTGGCTAATGAGATACTACTGATTTCTACAAGTCTCAAGTTGATTGCAAACATTGCTGATTGCAGATGTAGACAAGCAATGAAGTCGTGTGCAACCTACACACTCGGAACAAATTTGTTGCACAAATTTTAATTAGTCAGAACTAAAATTCTAAAGCATCTATTAATTTATCTAAAGTATAAAAAGGCTTGAATTAAACTTTCACTTAATAAGTTCCACACAGAACACATTAATTAATAGCCAGCTCTTTATATTTAATACTTAAAACAACTCAAAGAACAAATAACATAAAGATAGCTACATAATAAGTAAGCTTTACCCTGAATTTTACCTGAATTATTTCAATACAGCAAAGCGAAAGCTATACTTGCTACATCATAAATTAAAGCTTTAATGTGGTACGCTTTTAGACTGCCTTTCAGGAACTGAGCTAAACGTATAGCTGAATTATTAATGTACATGAACGTTTACAATATTCTAATGTTGCGAAATTTGGAAAACCTTTGGATAAAATTTAAGGCCTAAGCTCTAAAGACAAACTAACTTTAAATCGAGACACCGCTACAGCAGAAGCAAGAACATTTTAAAATTATGGAATTGAGAAATTTTTTAATCCCTAACTTTCATAAATATTCACCGAATAGAAGTTTGGGCTTGAGTTTAAATTTCGAATAAAAACTTCAGAATTACCACTGCAATCAGTATATAATTTTGAATTTTTGAAGAAGAAATAAGCTGAAAACATCTGTTAAGCGTGTTCTGAACAGCGCGTGAATACACCTGGAAGCTAAAGCAAATATTTTGTGTAACAGCTGCTGTAAAGTAAAAGCTGCCAGAATTAGCACTAGAAAAGTCCCCCCAACTAATTCATGCGTATCCTTTGAAAAGTTTTACACGTAGGAACTACAAATGTTAGGTGAGGCTTTGCGGAAAAAAGTTGCTGCCAGTAAAAAACAAACTTGGTTAAAGTTCAGATGCTAGAAATTTGAGAAAACTCGAAAAAGTGAAACTGCGCGTTTGTCCTAACATCGCTGTGTCACCTATATCCTAAAAATTACATGTGCTTTCTTTTCGTGCAATTATGGCCGATTGGGTAGCATTGTTGTTTGCAGGACGGAAAGTATGTGGTTCGATTCCCGGTAGAGTCAAAATTTTTTAAAATATAATAATAGAAGTAACAGTATATCAGAACTTTATTTCCCTAGTGATTTTAACAATGTTAGCACCAGTCAAAGAATGACTTAACTGCATCAGAATTAATGGGAAAGTTTCATTTAATCGAATTACCCCGAGATAATTCTATTGTAGACAATTGGACCAAAGTTTATGCCCAGCTTACATCTGTTAGCTGCAAACGCTTTTAGCTTAATGAGCAAAAACTATTCTAAGCTTTGGGAATTCTGTGTCTTTTGATATTCTTGATAACTTAACAAAATTATTTCCCCCTAACACATTCCTCTAATGAAATTAATGAAAATATAATCAGTCGTGGCAACTTGGGTTTTGAAAGACTGCTATTATCCTTTATTAAGACAGAATTAATCGACTCTAACTAATTATAATAATAATTTAATAATTTCAAAATACTGTCTAAAATTCAGTTTATCTAAGCAGTTTCGCTTTCACCTTAATTTCAATTAATGTTCAATTTAAATTTAATTATGTGTGAAAATTTATCAAAAACGAGAAAGTTTACGACCTGCTAAACCGACTATGAAAGCAGACAATAAAATTGCGCAACAAACGGGGCGAAGCTTGCGAGCCAAATCAATACCCGTTATCAGTTTATTAAGTTTCCATTGTTTTTTAATGATAACAAGTCAGTCTAAGTCTTCTTATCAAACGTAATCAAGTCGCCAGTTTTCTGCTACCAAAATTTTTGTGCAATTCAGCTATTTTTGTACAAACTCATGCTGTCTGACGTTATGCTAGATAGTAAATAGGTTACGGTATAAAGTTTATCAGATGAGATCAAGTCATTGACTATAGCAAGAGTACATAATAGATAAGAGTGTGACAAGTGACGCAATGCCTAAGCTAGACGGAACTGTGAGCAGCTCACTCTGGGTCCGGTTGTGCAGCAATCTTCCGGAGAACTCTTTTGCATCTAATCAAGTACATTCCCTTGCTGCTTGCTGCGCAAGTAGTCTTCCATTAGCAATCAATGTTGTTAGTGATTGTTATAACGGTATACAGGTCTACCAATTCAACTTTGTATATGTCAAGTGAACTTAGAATCCTAGAAGGTTTATACTAATCTTAACCAATTTATGTTTCCATCTCTCAGATTGATTTTACATAGACTGACAAATACGAGGTGCAGAAGACAGAACAATTGCCAGAAAGTAAACGTGAGATAATAATTTAGACACTAATTTAGCTAACATTCCACTATAATCAGCCAAGAAAAGCTTATAATTCAAAGAACTTTTAACATTAAGATTTAGTCTGCACGGCGGTAATGCGGAATTATACAACATCATGTAAAAGTTTGGACTAATTAAATTAATCTTGGGATCTATGTACAAATGTAATAATAAAAATAAGATCTTAGCGCCACAAAGAAATGAACAATTATTATTATTAAATTATATATTTTACTATGTATTACAGCTACATTGTATTGTTAGATTACATATTATACATTATATTATACTATACATTACATATGATCATTTTTTAATAACACCCTGATCGTTATACTAAAAATTATTAAATTATTTTAGTTTTATGGTGCTAATTAATTGCACAAAATTTACTTACACGGTGAGTAACTGACACCCGTCGTAGTCAGAACTCTTCCATCGCTGAAGTGATCTCAGATCAAGTAAAGAACCCAGCATGACTGGAGACATTCGACATAATGAAATTAGGTCAAAGGTTAGGGTAATGGTTTAAGTCATTCCTCTGATAATTGTGTTAATAAATGGTGGACACATTAGTTGCTATTCGCAATATATACGGTAAATGTCGGCATAAATACGATGTTATTTCAAGTAACTGAAAGCTTAAAATAAAGTTGCTAAATAAAGTAGAGATAAAACAATGTCAAAATAGCAAAGAAAAGTAAGCGTTATGTTCAGTTTTGTGCTCTGTTCAACTCTGATTTCTCAATTTACATTTGTATTCAACATCACATTGGAAAGTCATCATTCACAGTTCATAGAAAAATTCAAACTATTACGAAATTAGATTAAAATCAAATTTGATTTAGATTTAGTGTTCAAAGCGGCTCATTGTCTTGAGTTTGTAAGACTTGCTCGAAAACGCTAATTGTTACAAATGCAATCCTGCTATTTGTGGTTTTAATCATTGTGAGTAGGCATAATGAAATTATGCAAACTGCAACGCGGAAAATTACTATTACATCGGAGAAAGCATTGAATCAGCATTTTCCAGACTGAAAACTTGACTGACACACAATCGGTTGGAATAAATTTTCATAAAATTTCATATTTTCAGAATTTTTATGAGTCACGCAAACCGAACAGGTGCTCATAGCTGGCGAAGTTGGAGACCCTTAGCAATTCTGCGAAAATTACGCCGAAAGTCTGCTATGCAGTCGGAAATTGTCTTGCAGTTGCAAGGGTTCTGCAAAGAAACTTTGGAAAAAAACTAGGAAAACGTTTTGCATAAAATTCGACGGAAAAACTTGAGACAGTCAAAAATTTGTATTGTGTGCTAAAAACATAACTGACTGTTCGTTTAGACTAAGTGGGGGTTCTTCAATGTATCTATTACAATGTTTGCCGAGTATATAGCTAAGACAAACTAGTGTAAATAATGTAGCTAAATACTCTATGAAAACGTTGTATCTCTAGGGGGAGCATGTTTGCAAAAATTGCTATTTTTGTTGCATTTTGCAAACACGTTTGGCTGGAGCGTAGATTTGGGCTTATATGGAGATTCACGTTTGCTTGGTTTGACTGTATAGAATGTTTGCTAAAGAAAGGTTTAGGCGAAAGATACAAATTTTTGGAACTAAAGATTTTTTTAGTCAATCAGGTGTTTGGTAAAACATGGTTTGTAACAAAGTAAAGTCAGGAAGGAAAAACAAAAAGCTGTCCAGGAAAAGGATCGAACCTCTTTTGGTCAGAGCTGGAATTCAGCACGCTTCCTCTGAGCTACAGCTGCAGACAGCGTGATTGCGTCACCATTGAGGTAGATTTATCCTGTTAATCAAATTACTATGTCATTCGACATATTTGGCATTACTGTTGCGTAATAATGAATGAATAAAAATCAATGAATGAAAGAAAGTTGCACACCACCAAGCGCCCGATAACATCGGGCACCTTGAGTTCAGTCTAATGGAGATTTTGTAAGTCCACCCACTAGTGCTGGGAAGTGGGAACTCGCTTTTGAGAATATGATAAAAACTGTTGTCTGAAATATTTCTGTGAAAGAGGTGGGAGGGAACGACAAAGACCGGCAACAACTTTAGTTACTTTACCTTGTAACTTCCGCTGAAACGACTAAAAACAAATAAATTCCACAACTTTTGACTTGCATCCGTAGGTCAAACTATAAAACACTTACAAGATTCGTCAGAAATTATGAAAAATATTTCAATTTTTATGTCAGTTCAACCAAGAGGGCACCGTAACAGTTTGAAAACAACCGATTAATTAAAGTTGTGCGACAAATTTCGCACTTCCATGTCCATTTTTCAGAAATAAACCTTAATTTTTAATTTTTCAAATGCAAAATTTTACTGTTATATGTTTAAATGAAGATATTACAAAATTGGGGTAACTGAAAATCATCATGAAAATGGCTGGGGTGGTCAAGGTTAAGTTGCAGAAAATTAAATTTGTAAATAGCTATACTACCGTAATAGTAGTAATAGTAGTAGTAATAAACTACGATGTTAACAATCATAACAGCAACAAAATTATTTAACTTCATCATTATATTAAATTAGTAATCGAGATTTTAAAAATCTTGAAATCTATGAGTTCTATAGTCAAAGCCTTTGGCACAGAGTTGGACATGGACACATTTTTTGCGACCGCGACCGCCCCGCGACCGCAGATGTCGTGACCGCGACCGCCCGCGACCGCGACCGCAGCCCGCAAGCTAATTTTGTGACCGCAAAACTTAGAGTTATTAACCTTCAATTCAATGCAAAAATCTACTTTTTTCTTATTTTTAAGGTATTCAGTATGTTTTATAGCTATACCAGACCAGCTTAGATATATATTTTCCGACAGCGAAATTGCAAATGACACAATTTGGTTTCGTTACTGCATTTGGAGTGTTATTTAGTGAAATTCTGTGTGCTTTTCTTCCACTTTAGGGTTGAGGTTACCAAAGGAACGGCAGCGGCAGCATTCTAAATTAAACACGGCTTAAGCGTTGGTTTCCCTCCCTTCGAGTATTTTTAACCTTTCCTACTCACCTAATCTTATAGCTTTGATTGAAATATTCAGAACTTGTTGATTAAGTTGAATTGAACTGAATCGATTGAAAGTTAGTTAGCCAGCGCAAAAGCCTTCCATTTGGCATCTAATGTTCGAATGTTGAAATTCCTGCTTTTTTATTATCACGAAGAGGTACTAATTCTCGTTCCTGTCAACTGTTACTTGAAGAAAAAGGTGCAAATCTCAAAAAACCTTCGATAGTGGTCGCGGATGGCACAAACTTGAAAATTTAAATTCTTCCGTATTTTGTTGGTAGCTCATGAAAACGAACAGAAACCGGCATAAAATTTATAAATTTACAAAATTGAAATTAGACAAAAAGATGTTAAACAAATTAAAAAAGCCGAAACTACACAGTATGGACTGACAGTCCTGTCCAACCACTCAAAACATTCTACTAAAATTTCAAAATAAACAGCAAATGTGAATTTGATAATTCGTCCAACGAGGGGACTACATATAAAATAAATAAAAAATTTGAAAAAAATTGGAGGTTTTTACTACAAATTGGCCTAAATAACTACGATTTGATAGAAATTTGCGGTCATTCGGTCATGAAAATTTGACCATGACCGCGACCGCCCGCGGGTACCCGCGGATACCCGCGGGTACCCGCGATCGCGTCCAACTCTGCTTTGGCATCTGCGCTATTTTGTCTGAATAACTTCAGTACTAATTTTTATGTATTGCAAAAACTTTCAATTAAAACATTTAGCAGAAACTACAAAGATAGAATGGAAAGAACAAAATAAGCTCTTTCTATTTTCTAGAACTCGAGAAATTTTATGAAATTGACCATCGGTTCAAGCTAACAGACATCCTGCTGAGGTAGTCAGAAAAAGTGCATTACAAATCACAGCAGAGCTTAGTAGAGCTCAAAATAAACAGTAAACAGACTGAGAGGTCACATATTTAGCATGCCAAAAAGTATGTATCTAAGACCCCCAATCTAAGTCCCCCGGTGAAATTTTGAAACAAGAATTTTATAATCTTTATTTAAGGTTGAGATTAAAAACCCACTGCACGAATTACGGCCTATAAATGTTGACTTGTCCAGTGGAGCTTTAGACAGTTTCAAACTACACTGATTTATACAGTTACAGTTAGCATGCAAGAACTGTATGTTAAATCTAGCAAAATGCATTCAAAAACTCAACGTTGAAGCTGAGCTACAAGGTGGAAGTTGACAGCGAAAAATGCTCTGTTTTAGACGAAAAATTTGATTTTGAACACTTCAAACGTCACGGTCTTACAGCTCGTGAAGTTGTAAGATTACAAAATTTCTTACATAATTTATTTACAAAATTTAAATGGAATTTAAAAGAGATTGAACTCAAAACTTTGTACAAAACCGATGGTTATAGATTTTATCGATGATGAATTTTCAGGGAGCGAACCTCCTTTTTCTTCAATTATTCAACATTCTTGTAGCTATTATAATTCCAGTGAGCTTATATAACAGTAAATATTTAATCAGTACTTATTAATAGTGCAATAAGTGACTGCAACAATCAATTAAATATTTAAATCGATAATCCTAATTTAATTGAGTAAATATTGAATATAATAGCACACAGAACCATAGCAAGTATACACGAATCTTTAACGTAAGTTTTGCACTCACACATTTGATCATGCTGACCCCAACAAGTAAAATGTTGTGTTTTGACTAAATTTTAAAGCATCAACCTATTGAAGTCAACTAACCTCAGTTCTACAAACAAAGAGTTCATTAACTTTAATTCTATTGTGAAAGATTGAAATCAGGATTGAAAGATGTGAAGAAAAGTGTCCAAGGCGGGGATCGAACCGCCGAGCGTTGGTTTCAGACGTAGAACGCTCTACCGCTGCGCCACACTCCCGCACGCAACCACCAGACTAGTTTACAACGTCTAATTTCAACCCTTCGGAGTTCATATGAAGCGCTGATATAATTAATGTTGATCTGATGCATCCGTACAGTACGCCAACTATTTCATTTGGTCTAATTTCATTTAGTCAACATTTCCAGAAACAAGAAAAACTTACAGCAGTGGTGACAGTCGCATTCTGCTCAGCAGTTTCCCATATGACAGTTAGAAGGAACAGTTTTTTTGCGAAAGAAAAACAGGGGACAATTCTAAATAGGAATTGCCAAGGGGCGGCTATCAAAAGTATAAAACCCTAATTCTATTCACACGTTCCAATTTAGCATAAAGGTTCGGCCGACGTGCAATTAAATGTGGAATGTGCCCGCTGAAAATAATAGAACCGAAATTACATTTCACCCTCGGGGCGACAAATTAGAATGAAAACAGCATTTTATTGAATCAAGAAAACACCACGGTTGTCGTCGACCAAAAACGTCTATGTACCTTAAAAATAAAAGTGTCAGTTTTGTCTTGACTAGCTTTATGCCAGTTCGCAGAATCTCACTAGACAGAATTACACGAAGCCGAATTCTTGATTTCGTAATTTCAGTTTAACAGACTTATTCCGTCATGCAACGGATTAATTGCAAACTTGAGCCCAATTGATAATCCTCTGATTTGAAGGTTCGAAATGAGTACGGTAAATTGTTTGGTAAGACATATGAAGAAGTGTAGGGGGGCAGAAGAATCCGCGTCCGGTTGGAGATTTCCTACTTGCTGTGGTCGATGCAGTTGGCGATTATCCTTCCACGTGCTCCCTGGGGCGCCTGACCAGCGTGCCAAATGGATTCTACCTTCGCGGGGCATGACTGATTTATCCTTAGTCATGTTGGAGTTGCAAGCCTCCTGGTCCTTAAATTATGCTACCGAGCTTGTGGGTCCAATATGCCATTTATTCCGGCAGTCGCTATCTTGGTCTTCTTTCGGGCTTCCCCTTTTGACCCCATTGCTAAGACGTGTGCTGGACTTGGAGGTGGAGGCTCCCCATATGGATCCGTCCGCCGGCCGCCACCGAAGAAGAAGAAGAATAAGTGTAGTGGTTGTAGTTGTAGTGTAGTGTAGTGATTAGCATTTTTGAGTGTCTAACAGAAGGGTCGTGGTTCGATCCCCGGTTTGTAAAAGTTCTTTTAAAATTGCTTATGTGAGCTTCAATTCGCGTCAAAATTCAAATCCTGAATTTAACAGCTCCCGTGGCAAGACAAAAGTCTTATACCAGAATACAGCAATACAAACGGTGCTGTTTATGACTGTATTGAAAGTGTTGATTACAGTATTTCTGAACTTATTGAGTTTTCAAACAAGAGCCGTCAAGGGGAAAAGGTTTCGCTCCTACTCAACTCTTGCCTGAATTAAGTAGGCATCATTAGGTTTTTGAAAACAACAAGTGCCCCCAGTGACAGCCAGGTATCACTTAACTCGAGTTCTGAAATGAGATAATTAACTGGAAATAGACCCCGTATTAAGTCCTAACTTTTAGTCTTCAACTTTTCCCCTTGAAACAGAGGCATAGAGCCAGCCTCAACTGTCAGAAAAAAATGAGACAGTGCACGAAATTCTGTCATTTGGAGGAAAACACGCCTACAAAAGTCAGGCGGTAAAGGGCAAACAACTGGTTTTCGTGAGCTTTGCCAACTTTTAAAAACATTTCTTAAAAATTCATAAAAATTAATTAAAATGGTGGTACAAATTTTGGGACATGGGTGTTTAACGTTTTCGGGAAACCGAAACCTTGGCTGGCCATATCTGCTCAATGCTTTATGCCAAGCTGTTAGAAAATAAAATCTAAGAATGAAAGACAGTTGCACAACACCAGTCGCTCGAAAACAAAATTTCGTGAGATTTTCGGGGCGTGGGGCCAAAAAATCCGTACGGTTTTTTGTCCAATTAGAAGCCTTTCTTGCAGGAAGAGAGCTCCCAGAGCCGTAAAAAACCGACTGCAACAGGTTGGTGGAATATCAAACCGCCTGGCTCCCAAAGGGCTCCTACAAAAAACCTGAATCAAGGAAACCTGAATAGAGAATGCCTAAAAGATTTGGGGGCGTGCTAAGTTTTATGCTAAGTCAGAAAATTATGAGCCATGGAAAGGTGGTATACTTAATCAGTGAAATTGTGCAAATAATTATTTCCTCAAGATCACCTGAATCAGAAATCTCATTCTTGTGTTGAACTGATAATCAAACATTTCAGCTGCTAGTTTTAGCTATCACATAATATAATATTTATTTAGCTCTCATATAATATAATATATATTATATACATATCAATATATATATATATATATATATATATATATATCATATAGATTTAGTTATTCCAGTATAAATGAAATGTTTAGTTGAAAATTCAGACAGAAAAATAATTTGTTCGATACTCGTTGGGACCCAAGTTTTGGCATTTTGAAAAAAGCTGTGGACTTCCAAAATTCAATCAGTTTATTTTATAAGCCCGGTTTATACTTCATGTGCTTTGTGCTTTGTGCTTTGTCCTTTTGTGCTTTTGTGCTTTGCGCTTTGTGCTTTCCGGTTCATACTGTTTGGAAAAGCACAGTGCTTTGTGCTTTGTGCTTTTGTGCTTTTGTGCTTTTGTGCTTTCGGGTGTGCTT
Source organism: Trissonchulus latispiculum (assembly GCA_030248195.1). NCBI lineage: Eukaryota > Metazoa > Nematoda > Enoplea > Enoplida > Ironidae > Trissonchulus > Trissonchulus latispiculum. Next base: position 24,369 of record JASAND010017574.1, on the reverse strand, counting down.
TCGAATGTCGAGCCGAGTTCAACATTTTGAGCTGTGCTTTTGTGCTTAGCCAATCACATTCCAGCATTTTTCGCATTATCCAATAGAAGAGAGAAGGCGGCGAATCAGAAGAGATTGAATACGGTATCAGAGAAGACATACAGAAATAAACAAATGATGGAAAAATAGGAAAATTAAAATTTAATTTTAATCCACTGCATGATTGATGAGTTGATTTTTATAATTACTTTGGCTTTATTTGTTAAGTATTTTTAAAATTATTTTCTGCTGTTGCTTTGGCAAATATGCGGTTTAGAAGTTGATCACTGACAACCTTATATTTTGGTGTTTAAAAATTTTGAAACCTTCTTTTCTATTCAATTTGTGGCTGAATATGCATACTATCTATGTTTCCTTATGTCATGTGACCAAATCTGGACTTGTGCTTTGCTGAACGCGTCCTCGTGAGCACAAAGCACAAAGCACAAAGGACAAAGCACAAAGGACAAAGCACAAAGCACTCTTAGAAAAGGACAAAAGCACAAAGCACAAAAGCACAAAAAGTATGAACCGGGCTATATAGTAGAAGAGTAAGCCACTAGTTGCGTAGATTGCGCAACGGCTGTCCCATCGCAGAGTACCAAATGTTCCTCTGGTTGCAATCTACCCACTTTTTTAGAAATATAAGAGAGAAGCCAACAGCCAATCAGATTGCAGAACCGTTTCTCACCTCTACGGAAGCTATTTTTGCAACTTATCCTCATTTGTCTTGCCCATTACGGTTTGAAACGGTCTACCAGATTGTGCATACAGGGCTCGCGTGAAATCGTCCCCCAAAATGTCACTACAGTTTGGGAACAAATTCAAACGTAAGCTTGGTGTGACGGTGCTCAATGGGTAGAAGGTTGGCCTAAGGTTGTAGCTCAAAGGTTGTGGGTTCGATCCCCACCTCAGGCCGGAATTTTTCGGGTCGGAGGTGCCGCACATTTTAGACTGTTCTTTCATTTGATTTCCGCAAATTAATTTTTTTTGCTTCCCATTCTTCCAAATATGGGGGTGGGCCGAACGCTTCTCGAAAAAGTGGACTCATAAAAGTGCATCGTTGTGTTCATTGTATACTAAAAAGAAAGCCTAGGGAGTTACTCTTCATAGAACAAGACAGGATTAAATTAAAAACACTGGGGTATTGAGTCTCAAATTATTCCTTACATTACCTCTTCAAAAACATTTTTATGCTACATACATACCTAATTGCATTCGCAGGCTTCTTTTACTGATTATTAAAAGCACAGCTCGACACAACTAAACCCTCAATTAGCTTCAATTAATTAATTGACTAAAGAGAAGAAGTATAAATCAAGAAATACCAATAAAGCCTGTGTAAATACGAACAAAAAATTAATTTTAAACATTAAAATTTAGATATACGTATTCCATATGATAGACTCTTGCTCTAATGAAAATGCAAACTCCCTCAAACGTGTCACTTAAAGCGATTTACAACACAGAAATAAACGGCTGCGTAGTCTGTAAAAAATCATGTCAAGTATTGTGGGGTCGCAATAAACAACTTACGTAAAATCACCTCACCGAAATAGTTTAAGTGATCTTGAGCGTGGTTTTACGCAGAGGTCAAAATTGGAGCTATTTTTGGGTTAAAAACGGCGTAACCATTTATTTAGTTTGCGGTGGGAACTTTGTGTAAATTCAAATTGTAAAATTTTAAAATTTGTAAATTTTCAATAGATGTGGCGGTCCTTTTATTGGTTATTGTTATGTGTAGAAAGAAAGCGAATTTGGGCTTAAAAAGAGTTCTTATTTGGGTATTGTTAACCTGGTGTATTTCATTTATGCAATTTTTCTGTGAGTTATAAGTTGAACAATTTGAATTGAAAACTTTCATTATTGCGCAAAAACTGCTCAAATTATCTGCTAAATTGCACTTTTTGAAGTGAACTTTCCTCTAGTCCAGTAATTTACGTAATTGCAACAAAAACTGACAATTTGAGTCATCTTTCAATAGACTGTCGAGTTTTTGAGGGATGGAAAAATGAAATTTGAAATTTTAAAAATTTACAAATTCAAAACACTAATTCTAAAAATTGTCAGGAAAGAGCTGACTTCAACTATACAGCGAATTTCCTAAATTCTTATGATAAATCTAATAAATCGATCATTATAATCCAATGCATTGGTGTGAATTTTAATCTTAGACCGTAAAGAAATTCACCGTTGCAGACGTCTATTTTAGCCATAATATTATACACACAGAATTATTATAATGCTAATTACAAAAGTTCAGCATATGCTGATGTGATTTCCAACAGATAAAGTTGGCATAGCAATTCTCATTTTACAATCAAATATACATTTAGGTGGAGTTTCCAACTTTTCTGTCTACAGTTGGCCTTCCTCTCGTCTCCTTTCTGCAGCCTTTCCCCCTTTTTTAACCCTTCCCAGTTTACAGATTTCCGCCGTTCTAGACACTATTGATCTGCGGGTGGAAGCCACTGTCGCCAGCCACCCGGGGCCGGTGTTTATGTTAAGGCTAACCCGGGTTAAGTCCATTTTGGGGTTAACCCCAAAATTTTAGGGTTAAATTAACCCTTGTAGTTATTATAAAGCATTTTTTGGGGTTACAGCACGACTATGGTTACCCTGGCTGTGGCTGAAATAATGTCAGGACTGCTTTGGGGATAATGTTTTCTATCATTGATCTTCGTCCGTCTCTCCGCCTCTTATCCACCTTATGGACCGCGGGAGCAGCATGATAAAGGTCTCAAATGAGAACCTAAACTGCTGGGCACCAAGATAAAAAATATACTATTATAATGCTACATATTATGTTTGTAGTGCATTCATAGTATTATATTTTGTCTTATTGAAAACTAAATATTTTTATTTGTCCGGTTTTACTGTACAAATTGTAATTTTAAATCGTGTATCCTACTTACACCTATCCTACTTAGGCCTAACGTTTGATGTTTCCGCATAGAGATAACAAAACTCAAAATCCTACTTACGCCTAAAATATTTCCTTGCAAAACTCTCATTCCTACCAAAATTCCTGCAAAATCACTACCGTAATCCACTTATATATTTTCCCTTATTCACTTTGTACAGTGTTACAGTGCAATTAATATGTAGAAATAATAATCTGAATAAACATCTTCATTTAAATTCGGTGTAACATTTCGACAAATAGTGCTGCAGCAGCTGTGTATTTAATTTAACTTTAAACTGAAGAAATTACACATAACATTAAGACATACAGTCGAACATCTATTCATGTATGTTTTCATTATATTATTAGAGGTAATAACACTTAGTGAGGAGAACCAACATCCAAGTACCCACCTGATTTGGGACAACGTATAAGTTAAATCATTGTAAGGCAATAGTCGAAGCTCAGTTGTCCTCCGACAGAATGAACTTTTGGGGAACAAAAATGTCTCTACTTTAGAAAATTTAAAATTTTTCAGATATGCTGGAACATTTTAATTAGTTTAATTAATTTTTCATTTGCAGGGAAAGTTGGAACGTTTTTCTAATAAATAAAGTTGAGTCACAAATTTGCTATTTAGTTCACATCAGGTAGACACCCCCCTTTACACAACCTAGATCAGCTAAAGTTTGGCCAACCTCACTCCAAACTAACTCCAAACAACCAATCAAATTGAATATAATTTTGAATTGGCGCGCAAACTGAATTGGCAACATTCTAGTTACCTATTTCTGGAATGAGCTTGCGAAAAAGAGCAGCAGCTATCGTAGGTGAGTTTGGGCAAAAACTGGGTGGGTCTGCCCGGACAGAAGGGGGTTCTATAACCTCCAAAAATCCTTTAACTTTTTGGTTAAAAATAGCTGTTCAGGTTAGTGTGCGTTTGTCTCAATTTTCGAACCGTTTCGAACAAAGTTTCCAAAGCATTGTGGCGCAAATGCTTTTTTAGTAATCTTTGTGCCGGGTATTCCACAGAAATGGACGCTCGTTATAAAAATCGATAAGTACCGCTTCCTTTTCAACAGTCCACACCATTGCAACAAAGACTAGACAACCTTGCGACGACAATAAATACACAGAATTGCACAACACATATGACTACTTGTATTCTGATTGGCTGTTTGGTCTGAACGCCAAACTAAATTTGGTCTGAGACCAAACTTGCAAAGTCAGGTTTGGTTTAAGTTTGGTCTGAGTTTGGAGTAATATCACACTACCAAACTTAGACCAAACTTGGACCAAACTCGAGTTTGGAGCAAGTTTAGTTTGGTCTGAGTTTGGTCCAAGTTTGGCAGTGTAAACTGGCCTTAAGCTTTTAAATTAATTAAAATGCAAGCAGGCGCACCATACAACAAAGTAACGGAATTATAACTCCAACCCTGATTAGTTTAACAAATAAACGTGTTAATAAATTAGTTTAGAGTTTAAGTTTTTGTATGTTAAGATTTTTAAGTTTATCAATAAAAATTGTATAATTTACCTCGGCGGAGGAATAGGCTCCAGGTTTCTGGGAACTCTGGAAAAATCGTGTATCATTTCAACAAATAAGCGCAGAAACTTCACTGGAAAAACGGCAGATTTGGCGATAAGGATTTACATCTGGCGAAATTTTTTCTCCGTTTCGCACGAGAAATAGGCTGCAATTTGCACCCGACGTTTACTACCCGACTGTGTACTAATGTTAGCGTTAACACAACAAGCTAGCTGATTTGGTTGCATAAAAAAGAGCAATAAATATGTTTGGGTTTAAAGATTACACGCAAGTCTATTGTTCCAAAAAACAACTGCACGCATTACGTAATTCCCCGAATGGTCTGACATTAATGTATGCATTTTTGAAATTTTTTAATGTCTACGCTCCCCCCCCCATTATTTTGTATCCCCCAAAAGTGGCACGTAATAGCGTTTGCCTGGGTACGCAATGCACTTGTCAGCTTGTAAGCAACAAACTTGAGTATCAAATAGCATTTGTTAAGAATAAAGTGGTCACCATTCAACCATGCATACATTGAATTCTGGGGGGGTCATTAACGTTGCCGAAAGTGTCATACTTAAGTGGTGCCCACCCAAACGCTTTATTCTGATGTAAATTGACGCGGTAGGTAGCAGGGTCTAACACTTACAAGATGATGCTTACGTAATTTATGAAAGATATTTTTGTTTTGTAATGTCCTGTGGACGGTGGCGACGAAAAGACGTGGATTTTGGTCCATATTGACAGAAAATTAAAACAAGTGTTCAGATTAGCTGAATTTAAGTTTGTCATACAGGGATCACAAATTCAGTAGACAATTCGTCATTAAGTACTCTTGAATTCTTGATATGTACTATATTTAGTTTGAACATTTAGTTTGAACGTTCAAAGAATGGTTTAGTTTGAAGAACCACAAATTAAATAGTTTATTATTTACTACACTATGTATATATTTTTATGTTATATATATCGTATGAATATATGTTACACTATTCAATAGGTTTGATTAAAGTTGATAATGAAAACTTTTTCAGCAGAATAAGAATAATATGAAGCTTACCTATATCCTTTGAGCTGGAGCTCGTGGTCGCTAATCTGATACCTGAAACAATAAAAAACAAAACATAAAAGGGCAAGAAAAACTAGAAAAACTAGACAAACCTTATTAGATTAATGTTGGACATCAGTCTTCTAGTATATGGACGTTGGCGGAATTTTTCTTCGGCCAAGCCAATTGGTTTAACATGACTTGGCTACATTCTGGCCAAAGACCACTGGTATAATTTCGCAGTTCACACTAGAGATGAGGATTATGGCTCGCGGCTCGGCTCGGCTGGGCTCGCGAGCCGAGCCGAGCCGAGCCGGAGAACTGAAGCTCCGAGCCGAGCCGAGCCGAGCCGGAGAACTGAAGCTCCGAGCCGAGCCGAGCCGAGCCGGAGAACTGAAGCTCCGAGCCGAGCCGAGCCGAGCCGGAGAACTGAAGCTCCGAGCCGAGCCGAGCCGAGCCGACCCCAACAAAAAATAGTAATTCGACCAAATTCCCTTGCTATATTTTCGAAATTGTTTATTTAAAATTGCCAATAATTTCAGTGAAGACTAATAATAATTGCCAATAATTTTCTTTAGGTTTCTCGATACCTTCCAAGCAAATGTTAATCTCAATATTAGGCTGTTCTTGACCCCAACTTGTGTATGGTATTCATATACTTTTAGTAAGAAAAACTTTTGACTTGTTTCATTTTTTCGTCTCAGTTTTGGTTTCATAAAATCTGACCTGTAAATTCCATTATTCCGTGTTTCTGGGTATTCGTAGTATTTTTATTTTATCAGATAGCGAAAAAGTTGTAACTGCTTCTAGTATTCGAGTATATAATATGATCTTGAGAGGCTAAAGATAAATCTTAACTTGTAATCATAACTGGTTACGACTTCGTAAATTTGACCAAGACAACAAGGAACAAAATCAAAACATTCCATGCAATATGGCGAATTTGAAATTTCAAGCTGGGCGAGCCGAGCCGAGCCGAGCCGACCCACTTTCAAAATTCTTCCGTGCCGAGCCGAACCGAGCCGAGCCGACCTCACTTTCTCGCGAGCCGAGCCGAGCCGAGCCGGAAAAGTCCGGCTCGTCCTCATCTCTAGTTCACACCTTCGAAAGAAAGTGACATATGGTGTGGGTGGGTATGTAGAGACAGAATATTGCGACTATGCCCAGAAAGGCTGGGAATATTTTAGGGGATCCCCTACCCATTCTTTCTAAGCCAAATTATTTCAAATCAAAAGAATTTTCGGCAGCTGAATGACAATTAGTTTGTGCCGGATTTATTAATCAAGATTTTGGAAAAATCCGTGAAGTCTGGTAAAATGGGGTTCAGCCCACCATTTTTTGAATTGTTGAAACGTTTCCCCTGTTGCAATGGTGGAATACACAGAGTGTAGCACAAACAAACATCTACTTAATAAATTACATACAACAAACTAAATACTGTCATAATGCTTAATGTATAATATTAGAAAGTTATAGAATTTGATTACACACCTAAACTTGAACAGAGAAAAGAGGAATGGTTGGTTTAGAAAATACCTTCCCAAACAGAATTTGAAAGTGTATTAAAAGATTGAACTAATAAAGTTCACCTTTTGCACAAATTTAAATAGGATCCCTTTTGCTGGAGAAGCGAAAAACTATCTGATGCCTGTGCAGGACCGTAAATTTCAGAGAAAATAAAAATGTTGTAAATTATTGTAAACTTAGTGTAAACTACAGCGATTGAATAGAATATTGTATTCCACGGACACGGTTACATTAAAAAGCACAAATATATATGGTTGTACTTATTGTTGTTCGCCCTTTACAATACCCATCCGTCCGTAGTTTAAAGTAAAACTGAGGGAATAAAATTTTAAAATCTACAGTTGAAATAATTTTGAATTCCCATTCTGAGCAAGTTTGAGGTACAACTAATAACTTTTTCAAAAGCCTTCCCATTTCCCCACCCTTTTGTCAGTGCAACTCAATTGACAGTAAAGTTGGCCATAATTTCTAAAATACGATGCGCAAACATGGTGACATTATTCATAATTTATTACACAAATTTCAACAAACTGACATTCTGCAAGGTAACAGACTCTATTTTCGGTGCAGTCCAAATCGCAAATTGCTCCTACTAAATTTTATAATGTCCCCTACCACTAATTTAAGGTTTGAAAACGAAAGTTTCATAGAATCAATTCTACTAAAAGGGATTTTCTGTAAGAATTAGCTGCATAGTCCTTCTTACGTAGTTTTAGCGATTTAAGCTACAATTAAAAATGTTGAAATACCAAAACAATTTGCTCAAAAACCAACAAATTAAAAACTGCAGCAGCAATGCATCTTCTTTTACACAAAAACCTGTTTTTTTCCAGGTGAGAATCGAACCCCCAACCTTCCGGCTGAACGGCTAACGCTGTACCAGTTGCGCCACGGGAGTGTTTTTGTTCTTTTCTCACTTACAAGTGAACGGGTACTACAGCCATCGTGTCATCAATGGCAAAAGTTGCTGACTGACCACAGCTACACAGTCCGTAGAACATGTAATCTTTCCAGCTCCACAGCCAATCCATAATCAATAAATCGATCAATCAATCAATCAATCAATACTTAACCAATTGTTAATAACAGGATAACGATCCTTTACAGGCATAATGAAACACTCAGAAAAACTATATTCTGGAATAAAATAATAAAATTGTTGCACTTCAGTTATTTAGGAAATTGCCTTAGTCGAACACTTTTTTACCGGGCGGGATCAAACCACTAGGTAAACCACTAGTAACCCCGAAGCTTGTATTTTCTTTAGTTATACTTGGTTGGAGGTTTAGAATTGAATTTTTCAAACAGATAACTTGAACGCATTTGTAAAGCATGAACTCCAGTATTTCCAAAAACCAAATAGAAATAATCTAAAGTATCAAGTTTTATTAATTTAATTAACGCGCCAGAGATTATTAATTGTAATAGCTTTTACTGCTTGAATTAGATGAAGTGATGTAGTTAAAAAACTTCAAAGAATTGCAAATTTAAATGCTATTGTCAGAAACACATTTTTGCATTAGTAATCCGCAAATCAAACGAAGCTAAGCTACGCGAAATAAGGAGAAAGCGTTTAATCTTTCTGGTAGAGGCAATATATGCGACGTAAAAACTCGCAAAATGAAACCTAAAGCAGCAAACTTAAAAACTTTCTAAGTCTATTGTAAAGTAATTTTGCATTTTTGCCACCTTAAAACCCTTTTATTCATTTTCAGTGCAAATATATTATTTGAAGCGATTATGTAATCATTAACCTTAATTCGCCAGTATACTCTTATATCGTTTGAACACTTTAGGGCACAAATAGATTTGAAAGTGGTTGGATTTTGTAAATTTCTGTGAAACGATAAATTAAGTCATAAACTTGGCTGACAAGACCGGGCTTGTACGTGTGAAACGGAGCAACGAAGAAACGGAGAAGCGGAAAATTAATCGCCAAAAACCTGGTTATAGTAAAAAACTCGGGGGGTCTGGGGTCCAAGACATCCCCCCAACTCGGACAAGGTACAAGCCCTACCGCCGTCAGGGACAAGGGGTAACGAAAACATAGCCGGAAAAAATTAGTTTTTACTGTCAAATTTTAACAAATTTCCGGCTTCACCGGAGTTTTTCAGCTAAAATCTTTCGTGAACATCGGCCAAAATTTTATTTTTTGTAAAATTTGAAGATTTTGTTGCAAATGTTAATAAAAATGACAAATTTTAATAAAATTTGCGTTAATTTTTCGAAAAATTTCACAAATTTATTTTTGAGGTGTAAAGTAAACCCCCTTGAAAATTTTAGTTCAAGGTACAAATTTTATCGGGCCAATCCCGCCCAGGGCCTGACTCTATGTTAATGTATGGTTGAAAACAATTTCTGGTGAAACTGTTTCGAAATCATAAATCCATTTTTGGTCAGCTTTATAAATGATTAGCCATTTATTAGACAAATGCACTCACAAGTCACACTTACGACTTAATTTTCGAAAGCATGTTAATAGAAAAGAGATCACTTAGCTCTAATGGATTATACCTTAGTTAGAAGCCGATATCTGAAATGAACAATGAACTGCAAGCATAAAAATGACGCAAACAGCAACCCTGCATTAAAATTCGTCGATATCCACTAATCTGAAGAAATCCCAAAATCCGAAAAAATCAGGTATTTCCGGAAAATTCGAGTTATCCAAAAAAATGGTAAACTTCACCCAAGTAATTAACTCAAAAACACTGTCCATTTGAAATCACCAAACTGTAACTACATTCATTAGCTTACATTATTGCAACATCTTTCCAAATTGCTTCTAAGCAAAGTTTCAACATGAATATTCTGATTCTGATAAAGTCAAGTTTGGAGCAAGCATCGTTTTCAATAATAAGCCAGGTGCCAAAAATTCAGTTAATTTAAGATTCTGGGACAAGATTAACAAAGCTGATAGCTTAAAGCGTTGCTTAATCTGCTTATTGTATGTTAATCAATTAGGCAACATTGGCATAACAAATTGTAACAATAACAAAATAATTAGATAAAATCTCGCTAAGCCTTGAAAGCAGTTTTAGAAACCACGGGAACAAGAAAATATTTGAATTTTGGATTAAACATTATAAAATCGGCGAAAAGCGTAAATAATCACCGGCCGGGCCGGGACCGGCTTTTGCAATCTATATTCAATTCAAGGTAAGAGCTTTTTGGAAACCAGTATTGCAACTTTTCAACAACCACCTGTTGGGCAAAAAAGTTTTTGAGTAAACGTCTAAGTTACATTTTTTGCCCTCAAAAGTGCTTGCAAAGTTGTGGGTACTGAAATCTATCTATGCGCCTTTTTAAGTAGGACTCTTTTGCACGTCGAGGCGAAAGACAGTTTTGAAGAAGGACCTCAAAGATTGCCAATTGCAACTTTTTGCAGTTGCAATCAGCTAGTATGTTTTGCAAAATTGTGACAACTTGGAACTTTGTAATGGAATATGCACATTTTGCATTTATTGTCCAGAACGTAGAGCTGAAATTTAGAAATTCTCATACACTACCTGTTATGGTTGTGTCATACTTATTGGTATATTATTTCCAACTTTCCAATTTCCAAGCTTCATTGGTTTAGCCAGGAGTAGTGGTTGATTTGGACAAATATTCGTTCGTAAAGCGAGAGGCTGCAGGTTCAAGCAAGGTCCTTTTCAAGAAAGGGTAGAGTAGAGTAGATAGAGTCAAAGGTAACTATTTTAAATCATTTTAACTCTACTCAAGCTTGACTTTCTTCTTTTAACTGTGTCATTAAAAGGATCGAGTTAATTTTGACTCAACTCTACCCTGTCTTGAAAAGGCCCCAAAAGTCCATAATTATTTCCCTTATATTAAAGGAAAAGAGTAGGCCACTAGAGGGCTCCTCTTGTTGGCATTGCCTAGTTTTGCTCCGACCACTATACGCGAATGTTCCCTCATTTGGGGAGGGTCGACCATATCGATAGCGCATACCCTCGTCACCCCCCCTCCGATTTGTTGGGGGGGGGAGAGCAACCGAAAGTGGACCACGTTGAAGAGGTAGGTTGCTCAAGCAAGCAAAGTTTGGCTGATTTTGATTAGCTGTTGGGGACTACCCTCCCCCAAACGGAACCACTTTTAGCGACTCCATTCCCAAAAATGGAGATTCATTTTGGAATTGAGCTGAAACACCACCGTAATCCCTTGTCTGACCCCCTCCACGACAGGAGGGGGTTCCACAATGTGATTGGCTATTGACGATCCGAGCATGCATTACCGAACCGATCGACCCCCCAAAGGGTGGAACATTTGCCTATTGCAGGCGTTGCACCGTTACGCGATGACAAGAAAAACCCTCTAGTAGCTTACGCTTCTTCTTATATACATAAAGGGACAATTGGTTCAAGCCCTTGGAAAATGATCAGGCAAATCCAGACAGAAAGTTACCAGTCACAGTTTCTTATGCTTGCGAGCGGTCCGGTTTGCAGAGAACCCTCTCTCCCCGCCCTTGAAGCAAGAAAAATCAAAAATGACTGCACTTTACACTGAATTAGTGAAAAGTTGAATTGGAATTAATCAGCCTCCATTTGGAGGATAACATCTAAAAAATCTAAACACTACAACATTTCATCAAAGTTATTGAAACTGACTTCCACACAAAGCCGCTGTAAAACTCATTTAAGCCAAACTGTGACCTAAAGCGTGAGAACAAATGTAAGCGGCTTGCAACATAATCTAATCAGATTTCACCAAAGTTGCTGCAAACATTATTTTTCATCTGTCACTTTTTTGCCCATCCCAACCTTGCCTCTACCAACTCAAGTAGAGCAAGATTTAACTGATAACGTTGTCGAGTTTTTGCTTGTCTGGCTTTAAACCGCAAAACTACACAACTGGTGTTAAGGTTTGTTAAGAAAAATCTACGTTTAGATAAAGCGGTTCCTAAAATTACATTAGTTTACATATTTCAACGATATTTAATGTTCCAATGTGGGTGTTTGTTGCTAATTAAGAGCACTCTTTCTTAGGGTCCCTTCGCGAAAGAATTAGTCAAACCCCGTCTTAGTGGACGATTACAACTCTATTCTCTTCAATTCTACTCTTTCACGAAATGGCGTTTAGAGAGAAACTGCATTATTTAAAGGTACTCTGGGAGCTGTGACCAATCAAAATAAAGATTTCTGTTAGCTTGTAGCTGCTGAAAATATGATAATTTAGTTCTTACTGCAAGAGAAAGATTAATCAAGCTCTTACTGACAGGGTTTTTTTTTTGGTTTTCGGATTTGCGTCAACCTTGCGTCCCGCTAAGTTTAAGTTGCGTCTGGTTAAGAAATTTTGCGTCCAGGAAGAATTTTTGTTTTATCGTGTTTTCAGTGCGAAAAATTGTTTTATATTTAAAAAATTTTGCTAATTCCTTTATTGTAACACTATTTACACTATTTAGAAAGTTGATGCTGCTTAAAATGCACGATTACAAGGGTCCCTATAGAATATAGATGCGGCCAAGGTACACGGCGGGGGGTCGGGGGGGCAGAGGCCCCAGAAGTTGAAGAATTTTTTAGCAATTCCAGAATAATCCGTAATGGAAATGTTTAAAAAGATTTTATTTGCACCTGTTGCATCTAGCGCAATACCTTGAGTAATTTTCAATATTTCAATGTTATAATATATATAGTTAAACTAATTATTAGTATTAAAATTTAATGAAATGTTTAGGAATAGCATTGAGAAAAAAGGTTGTAAAGATCAAATATATATACATTCAGTTTCGAAAACTCTGAGAACTACTGATCCCTGAAAACAGCATTGGAAGTGAGCAGCAGCGGAGCCCCCCAGAAGTTGGAGATTTTTTGCAATTACGGATTAAATCCGTAATGGAAATGTTTAAAAAGATTAGTTTAGCGCAAATATTTTCCGGCTTACTTAAAATCAGGGGCGTAGGCAGGGGAGGGCCAGAGGGGGAATTCCCCTCCCCGAAACCAATTTGCCCCCGGGAATATTAGCCTTGTCGGGGGAAATTTTATAAAATCTTCGCGTCGTAGGCACGACGTTTCTTAATTAACTCAGGAAAACTTATTTGCACATCAAAATACACTGCTTAATTGTCTAAGTTTTACAAAATTTGCTATGAAAAAATAAGTTTCACCCCTGCCATATTCTAAAAATATCTGGCTTTTAGACGAGGGCTCCCGCCCACCAGACCCCTGCCTATTTTAGTTAAAGATCGAACATTTTGCACTTATTATCTAACAAGTTTGCAGAAATTGTTGTCCAAAAATCGTTTCGGTACAAGAATTTATACAGGAATTTAAAATAGCACAATTCCTTATTTATGCGATTTGGTAATTAATCTTTTTAAACGTTTTCATTATGACTTTTGTTGCAATTTACAAAAATTTTCCAGCTTCTGGGGGCTCTACCCTACACACAGAGCTGCTATATTCATATATATGCAACATGTACCTCTGAGGATTTCACAGCACGTTCAGTTGGTGCGTATAAAAGTGCTGCGAAAAAAGCTTGAAACGAGCAAATAACGATTTGGAAAAACTAGGGTAGATTCCAAAAAATTTTGGATGTGCCCCTCCCGAAATTTTTTTCTGGCTACGCCACTGCTTAAAATATTTACTTTTCAATTTTACTACTTTAAGGAAACCGAAAATTTTGTCCGACTGCTTATTTTAGACGCCAAAAATGTCCAAAAAGGTGAAAAACACTCATCACACCCCAATATAAGTATTTTTAACTTTCCAAGCTTAAACCTGAATTTTCAAAAATACCGGGTCACCGGGTCAGGGGTCGACCGGGTCACCGGGTCAGCAAATAGTGACCCGGTTTCATGTCTAGTCTGTAGCATCTAACGCATTTCGTGTGTAATTTTCGATTTTATTGACATACATTATTCCGATGATCAATGTTATAGATAAACTAATTACGGATCACTAAGAAGAAAGGTAATGGAAGCACAAATTCCATTTTCAAAACCCTGAGAATTAATGATTCCTGAAAGGATTCCCCATTTCACTATTAACGCTGGTTGCAATAAATTCATCGTGAAATGCACGTACATAGGCCTTTTGTATTTGAAAATTTTAGAAAAATGGTAGTCTTGCATTATATAATTCAAATTGCCATTTGTGTATTTTTGCAAAAAACGTTTTTTAGAAGAACCAAAGAATTTGGATATTCTGCTCCTGCTACAGTTACAAATTTGTTAATTTCGGGGTTTTACTTTACTACTAATCTTAATCCTGCCTGACGTGTTGAATGAGAACAATATAAATGTTCACGATTATGCATCTTGTAAGATCTATATATATTGAAGTTAAATTTGAGTTCGAAAAGATTTTATATGGATGCAGGTGGACAACAACTTAATAAATAACATTGAGTAACATTGAAGCATGACCTTGCACCTTGGCATTCCATGACAAAGTGGAAACACCGGGGGTCTGGGGGCGGAGCCCCCAGAACCTGAAGAAATTTTTGGAAAAAACGGAAAAATTGGTACTGGAAACATTTAAAGATTTTACTCTTACAAAAGTGAATTTTCTCCCGAAATAATGTTGCGTCTAGCTTGCGTCCAGTTAAAATTTCATTGCGTCCGGATAAGAAACTTTGCGTCCAGACGCACATCTGGACGCAAAAAAACCCTGCTTACTGAAACTAAAACTTCATAAACCATTCGGCATAATACAGTAAACATGGAAACAATTATTTACTCTTTGAAGTGCCAACGAACAGCGCAAATTCGCAACATGAGATGCTGTAACGTAAATTGCCGGCCAAAAGAAAACACTTATTACATAGAATTACAAAAGTTTAATTTAATCTAGTATTATACATTTCAATTCATCGGCAATAAAGTCGTTTACATTTCACGCTACAGCGATTTGCAACATTCTGGAAAAATAGTAAGAGGAGGGCATGGCGAAAAAGTTTAAAAAGGGGGAGACGAAATTTTATTTTTCACAAAATAAAGGAGTATCAAAGAAGAGTAGGCCTGTTCATTTATAAGCAATATTGTGGTGCTATATTTAAACAATTTCTCTCAAAATTATAGCATTTTCACATAATTTGTATGCAGCATAATTACGCATTCCAAACGGTCGTTTTGAGTGCATTATATTGCGAAAAAAGTGAAATAAGAAACTTTCAGTTTTCGAGGGAAAAAGCATTTTTCACAGGAGGTTACTACCCTCAATTGTAGCAAACAATCTTTTGACAAATCTGTTGAAAAACTTTGATAAACTTTTTGCGAGGGTTTTGCGGGGACCCGATTGCAGTTTGCGTTGCTACTTCCTCAACATCTTAACAACGCACTAGAAATTTTGTTTGCACAATCCAAGGATTATAGGAGCGTTTTTGGGGACTTGTAGATTGGATTTTGTATTTTTGACTTACTCTCTAAGCCGAGCCACAGCTACAATCTTTGCCTCAAAAAATTTGTGTCAAAATTTTCAAAGTGTAAAACTTTGAAATCTTGCTAAAATTTGCGCAATCAAATCAAATGATAATCTTTAGCCTCAAAGAAACAAAATTAATTTTTAACTAATTACTCATTTAATTAATAGACCGACGTATTGGTATCATAAACAGTTGCGTAAATTGAATAATTACTACAACAAGCAATATTGTATGCAAAAGGTTAAATGTTTACTGAGTTACAATTTTGTAAATTGTAGGCCTGCTGCGCAGCGGATGCTAATTTTGAAGTTGACGCTGCGGCTGCTGCATAAAGAAAATTATTGCATACCATCTTCTTTCATTTACCAGTCGCTGAGTGTTTGTTACAGTGAGAAAGTTTGCTTTGCAATTGTCGAGTGCTTTATCTTTTGCAGCAGATAAAGCCTTTCCTTTTACACGATGCGCAAAACAGTAAGCCACTGACTGTAAAGCGCTGTCAGAGCATTTTCCCTGTCAGTTGAAAAGAAACCTGTTTATTCTGATTCAATTTGTTCCATTTCTGATTCCTGTTTACTTTAAGAGTCTGCGCTAATGATGAATTTCAAAATAAAGCCTTATTTGCAAATCATGCTCTGCCATCTTAAAGCATTGTATTACATGTATTCATGTAAATGCTTATGTTTTGCACGTAAATGCGTGGAAGCCGGATGGCACAGCAAACATAAGAGACCTGCTGCGCTGAGGCGCAGCAGGAAAAACCTCGTTGAACCTAATTTCAGTAAGCAAAAATCACTGAATCAATTTGCAAACAAAACTGTTTATAGATTTTATCGAAAGAAGGTGGATGAGCAATTACTTCATCAAAAACCTGCAAAAAACAAAGTTCAAGCCTTATCAGATTCTGCGAAGTTTACTTTAACGGGGCCAATTTTCAACAGTTTAATGCAAATAAAAGCAGCAAATATTGATCATAAATTTGACAAAATTTGAAAAAATTTGCAACCACGACACAACCACACCGACTTATTGATAAAATTCACAACGACATAACTACGTATCAAAATAAATTTTATTTCGGCGAAAACAAAAATAACTCTTGAACTAATGTACAGGAAAATAGTTAACTTCTATTTGCAGACTTTTGAATTTTAAGCAAAATGACTGCTTCCACTAAAAATATTGAAGTAAACTAAAATAGCTGCCCAAGACAATAGTTGCATTAAATAATGTATTTTCAGAGCACATAACCGGTAGTTTTAAGCTAAAATCGGCTTAAAAGTTGCGTTATTCGAGACAACCTGTGAAAGTCTCTTTCCTTGACTACATATAATCTCAAGGCAGCTGAGGCAACAATAAATAACTAATGAAAATTACGTAACAGGTACTGGCAGCTATGAAAATTTCTGGAGAAATTGGAAAACATGAAATGGAATAACGGAATTGCTTGTGAGGGAAATTTAAATCTAAGCTGAATGAAATTACAAAATTGGGACGCTGAAAGGTTGAAATCAGGAAACAAGGAAAATACACGCAGATATATGGGTAAATTTAATGGCAGCAGATGATTTCACCACAGGTTTGAATGATATAAAAGAGGTCCATAATAATTCCAAAAATCCAAGAATTCGCTGAAATTGTTGAAAACAGGGAAATCACCTACTGAACACCGTTAAACCTATCACCCACCAATGGCCGTGAAAACTGATGCAGAAATTACAAAAATAGAAACGCAAAAATGAAATATTAGAAATGCCGAAATTAGAAATAAAAAGAGTAAAAAATGTCGAGGACGGGAATTGAACCATCGGCTTGGCTGGTTTGCAGGTCCAGTCACCCATTCCATTTTTTTAAATGAGTTTGAATAATTTTAATTTTTAGGAATCCTTACCATCTTTATGCTAAGAACAATTCAAGGTTTAAGGTTCAAGGTTCAAGGTTCAAGGAACAATTCAAGGTTTCAGAAAGCATGAGATAAAGTGTGTGGCGTCTGATAATCCACAACTTTCAAATCAATGATAAGGAGAAAATAATAAGGAGAAAATGAAACCTTTTAATTTTAATTTTAATTCTAATTGAAGAATCATCAAAAATTGCAAAGTCAAAATAAAAAACTTACACTGAAACAATTGACGAATTTATCAAAAAGTTTAATTTATGAAGAATTTACTTTTCTATGATTTTATGAAGAATACCAAAAATCTTCAGAAACTTTAACCCACAAACCTCAGTCCAGCCGTAATGGGCAGAGGGAGTGCGGGTTGAAGTTTTGGCGAAAAGTTGGACAAAAACGTTTGTCTTTCTCAGTGTATGATGAAAAACAATTGAAAATATGTGGGGGCTCTCACAGGCAGAAAGAAAACTTCTCGAAAATTTAGATGGTCTGCAATTAAGAAGGACTGGCAATCACGCTGCAAAATTTTGCGATTCTATTTTTAAGCTAAAGTTTAAACTGGTTGTAAAGATGTGCTCTAAACCGTACTGTTGTCATACAGCTAATTCAAGTGGTTGAAAAAGCTTTTAAGCTCCTTCAGACTGTATGCTGTACTGTATGACAATTTTATTGTACAAAGAAATGGAATTTTTGGGGCTTAGTCGAAAGCTCATAGCTTTTAAGCTACAGAGTGTGAGAGTGAAAATTGGAATGAGAAATTATATTAAAGGTTTTCATTGTTTTAGTGAAAACTGAGGCTAGTGTTACCATTTCCTATGTCTACCAGTCTTAGTATGAGTTAGATAAATAAAGTTAATGACACCTAAATTTAGGGATTTAAAATATCATGAAGACACTCTATAACCACAAACTTTCACAATTCACACCAAAAGCTAAAAGCAACAAAGTGGGTCAAAATCACCAATTTAAATCTGGTTTTAAAATTATCCTAAATTCCTGAAAAACGGGCCCAAACAAAATCACGCCCGTCTGATAAAATATGCCGATAATTTTATACCTGAACAAATATACTGGAAACTGGTAACAATATTACAACAGTTAGTGATAAGGGGTTTTTGCCATTTTTCGGACAGTTTTATCAAATTTTTAAAACTTTTTAAAAACAGTTTCATTCAAAAACTGTCAACTGCCAATAAACTGTTACGTATGCGAAAGCGGTTTCTAGTTTCCTGTGTGAACAATTAAATCTTTTACAGTTGCTTCTTGTTGACATTAAACTGTGAAAACTTTGCGTCTAGTTACGAAAAATATCATTCAAAAGTGCTGCGATGACAAGCCGCTCGCTGGAGATCTCGAAAAAAAAGGATTTTCTGTAAATTATTTGTAGCTAAGGAACAACTTCATTACCAGATAGCTTAGCTAATAGATCAACAGCGAAAGCAAAGCTGCAGAAATAAAATTCTTGGCCGTCGGTTCAATATACGCCTGAGATCCAGGCTCCGCTCTTACAACAAATCTACTGGAATAAGGCTAAAACGAGCTCACGTAGAAATCCAATTCGCAGTTTGCACTACAAAGTTTAAGCCAGAAACCTTAACAGAAATAGATTCTAAGCTATATGTAATATACTAAGTGTGCACCCCCCCACTTGCAACAGCACGAATTAATTCTTTCAAATGCCACCTCATGTCTTACTTCTTGAGAATATTCATAATTTAAGTTTTTTAACTCCAAACTGAAAGGATTAATTAATGAAAACACCATTAACACGCTTGATATGATTTTTATTGTTTATTTATACTTATGTAATTTATATTCGAAATCCTTTATGTAATTAATTTGATATATACAGATATATACAGATATTTGATACGTGATGCAAAATAGATCCATTCCAGAAAAAGTTTAAAATTGACCAGACAAAATCAAGCCAAATGAAGTTGTAGACATTTTGTGATTCTATTTTTAGACAAACTAAACACAATTGGGCAAAAATTGGCCAAAGTTCCTCCAGTCCTAAAATTTCCAAGCGTTTCAGTGGAAACGAATGGAGGGGAAAAGACTCACATAAATTAGTATAAAGTCAAAGAACTTAGTCATTTTCGCCCTTTCAATATCTGTAATCTAATCTGTCTCTGAGACAACAAATCTTCAAGCAGTTGTGCCGGGTACTTCTAAGTAGCAGAAATGGTATCAACTGATATCAGATTTACTGAATTTCTGCTCTGTGCCAAGTATAGCTCTAAGCTATAGGCATCATTAGCATTTACTTAATTGAGTATATGAGCATTTAGCCTTGAAATAAATGAAGCTGTAAAGCCGCCTAGCTATGGATGTGCTGTAACTAAGTGGAAATTGGGGATTGGGTTCTAATTTGTGATGTTTCATGACTATAGCTGTTATTTCATTCTTAAAAATGTAACTTATTTAAATAAATATAAATTTAAAATTGTGTGACTGTAAGAATTTCAGTTCAATGACGTCTTCTTGCTGAGTATAATGCATAACTACACCCTGATCGTAAATCTTAACTAAAAGTGTGCTAATGGCTTTCATTTTGATTCCGATTCGCTGGTTTTCACCAGACATGTGCAGGAGGGGAAGTTCTGGACGGGGTGAACCGGTGGAAAACGGTATAGGCCCAAAAACCTACCTCTACCAAATATCAAGACAAACCCACTAAAAGCGTGCTTTTCCTAACCTACGGGAGAATAAAGGGGAAGACCCTAAAAATACCCTGTAGTGCACAAAAAACCGGAAAAATCCGGATTCTGGGGGGGTGAGGGACCCCTCTGGGGGGGGGGGGGTGAGCTCCAGGTCTTGGGGGGGTTAAACCCCCCCCCCCCCCAAACCCCCCATTTACATGTATGGTTTTCACCCGGAACAGTGTTTACGTTCCAAAATGAGTGTAGTGGGTTTGGGCTAAATTTACAGCAAAGAAATTATGCCCCCCTCTCAAAAACATTATTCAGCATTTCCTCAGAATTCCAAGTCACATGGTTTGATCTTGTATGTAGTATACTCTTTTGAGCATTTGGTGGTACTCTTTTGCAGTCGTTTACCTTTAATCTGGTGTCAACTAAAACTAGATAAGAGATTTCGGTTTCAGAACTCGCAAGAAGTTCGCGGTTGTTACAAAAACTATCTCTCAACACTTTACATTATCCAAGATCACAAACTTCATCTCACAAATTTATCCTGAACTGTTTATAATACATACAACTTTAGTCTTTCTTCAGTACACTTTTTGTTGTTCACTTTCCAGTTAAGGTAAAGGTTTCGGACTGCCCGTCTCTCCCGTAAAATATCCCTGGATTTCAGGCTGAACCAGCTGATCCTGAGACTCAATTTGGCCGATATTTCGCCGGTACTCCGACATAACGGTGAACCAGTAGTAGAGAGCAAAAACGACGAAACAAACTGGGAACAGTTTGGCGCAGGTCGCGTCGATATATTCCTCGATATGGTGCCGAATCGGTCCGGGACAGGACTGACACGCGGACGACGCGGATGAGACCGCGTGTCGGTGTCGACGCCGCGTACTGGGTCGATAGAGCCCGTTGAGTTGGGCCTCTTCGTCGTCTGGGACCAGCTTCAGACTTTCTCGCATCGAGCTGGAGCAAGCGGCCTCCCGGCTTCGAAAGCTGGATCTCAGTGGGCCGGCAGGCGGTGATTCCTGGCTGCTGTCCTCCAGCGCTGTTGGGCAGACGCTGCAACAGCCGCCGCGATGTCGGTTCCGGTTGTCGCGGCGTTTTTCGATGTAGCCAACGACGGCCTGAAATTTAAATTAGAATTTAATTTAAATTTTATTTAAATTTTAATTAAGATGAAAAGCAGACAATAGTTTGCGGTTGTTGCGACGTTTTTCGAAGTGGCCAACAATTAAACTTAAATTGAATTTTTATTGAATATTTTACATAAATTTTTATTAACAAAAAGTAGCTGTTATTTACAGCATACACGTACCAATGTTTGCATGGATAATTAAAGCATATCTTTGGAGTAATAAAGTCTATGTACTGCTTTTCACGTATGTAATAAAAACGGATTGCATTCACACAACCAGCTACAATGAGTTCGGGCAGTTCCCATTTCTGTACTGCTCTGGAGGGGCTAACTATTACGGTTCCTTTATGATCTAATTCAGCTGTTATGGTTTTAATTTTCTGTAACTCTTTGCTCAATGAATCAGAATTTAAGTTTTCATCAAAATGATCTTTGCATCAAATTCGACATTCTTTCAAAAATTATTAGAACTCAATAATGTACAGTGTCAGTCACGGAAACAAGCATATTTATTGGCAATGCTCTACCTGTTCAACCAGAGAGAGAAAGATGAAGGTCATACAAATGAACATCCATTGGTCCAGAGCTTTGATGTAAGAAACCCGTGGAAGGTTTCGAGAAATGTTCCCGTACTAAAACAAAGGATTAACATGGCAATTTGGTCTTCATTGCAGTAGCTTAGGCTATTTTATTTTATTTTATTTTAGTTGTAGGAACGCCATATTTAGGATAGGAAAAATTAAAATATCAAATCTGTCAAGTATTCAAATTAATTCGCCAACGGACTTTGAACTAATATCATGGAAGTCACCTGGAGCAATCCATGCTTGCAAATACGGTATGTTTATAATTTTTTTTATTTGTTTTCTATTTTCAGTTTTTACTTGAAAAGTGAGCGCCATAAGACTGCTGACTCCCAGGCTAACTCGAGCCGCCAGTGAGCGAGTGTTGAGCCAGAAGGCGATCCAAGAGATCATGACGCTGACGAAGGAGGGCAGGTAGGCCTGGAGGATGTAGTAGCCGCGAAGTCGACGAAAATAACACCGAACGATCAGTTGGTCCCAGTCGCCTAAAAGTAGACGAAATTCGACTAAATGAATTGAATTCATTGAACCCATTTAAATAATTAGTTTCATCAATCAATTAAATCAGTTAAATTATTGAATGAGTCAAACGATCAGTTAATCCCAGTCGCCTAAAAGTAGACGAACGAAATTCGACCAAATGAATTCAATTCATTGAAACTAATTTATTTATTAATATTAGATAAATAATTAATTTCATCAATCAATTAAATCAGTTGAATCATTGAATCAGTAAAGTTTAAGAAGAGACATCAAACAGCGTCGGGTGTTCATTATCCACTGTTGAAAAGTTTATTTCAAGTAGAACTGTATAATAATTATATGTATAATATTGTCTGTAGTGTAGAATGTAATGTATATAATGTAGAAATGTATAATAATTATATACTCAGTCAGAATCATAATATCAAATGCTCATTCAATCCTAACTTTACATAATCCAAATCTTTTGTGGTCAGCTTTCTAGACCTAACCTTCTAATCTGTTCTAGACTGTCACTGACACTGAAACTGAAACTGAAACTGAAACTGAAACTGACACTGAAACTGAAACTGTCACTGAAACTGAAACTGAAACTGTCACTGAAACTGAAACTGAAACTGAAACTGAAACTGAAACTGAAACTGAAACTGAAACTGAAACTGAAACTGAAACTGAAACTGAACCTGTCACCACAGCAACTAACCAGCACTATAATGGGTGGTTCGTTTCATCCAAATGTGATGGAAAAAGTCGAAATCGTTCAGTTTCAGATCTTCCCGGAAGGGGATTGTAACGGCCATCTGAGGCAGCCAGATCAGGGCCACCTCCTCTCGATTAAAGGGATAACTTTCGAAGACGATTTCGCAGGTCTGAACGTCCATCGGAAAGTTTCGCAGATCCATTCGACAGGGTCCTTCGATTCTAAAAATATAGCAATAAATCTTAAAAACAGCTAAATTGTTTAATCCGGAGTTATCTAGCTATAAAATGAAAGGTTTTTGAATATTCTTAGCAGGCGTTCTAAGTGCTCAGTGTAATGACTATTATTATTTACGGTGATTAAATGACTCTCGTATTTCATGAGAAAATAAATATAACTCAGCTGAAATAAAAATTTCAAAATTTCGAATACATGTCCGCCTTTGTAGAATAATATTACTGAGTAGCAATGTTGTGCTGGGTCCTCCTAGGCATATCTTAACTAATCAAATATACAATTTGAACAGTTTAAAATAGTAATAATAGTAATAATAATAATAATAATAATAAGAATAATAGTAATAATAATAATAATAATAATAATAATAATAATAATAATAATAATAATAATAATAATAACATTATTTAAATAATCATTTAATTTCAGTCTGTCCTATTGAAGGACGACTTTGGTTACCTCATTCGATAATTGAGCCAAACAGTCCCGTTTGAGTAGATAATTAGCAGAGAGTTAATGGAGGGCGATTTATGAACTTCGGTAAACTTGCTGTTAGAGATGCAAACATTAGGAGTCCAAAATCGACTGATTTGACTCTGATCCAGAGACAGATTCCCGTAACAGGACATATGAGAGTACTTCAATCTTGGGTCGTTCCAGATCTGACTGTACCAGATGTCTGCAAAGAAGGACGACGAAATTTCGGACAGGGAAACGATATCCTGAATTGTCAGTTCCACATAGGTTTCCACCGAATGGTTGGTGACGGGAATTTTAGTTTTATCATAATTTTGCAGAATTTTTTCCAGCAATCCGCTCTGCTCGTCGCGCCCTCCGCAATCGACTGCGGCTCCGCCGCGAGCGTGAGGTATGTAGGACATGGCAAAAGTAAAGCGCAGTAGATAAGTCAACTCTTGAAGCATTTAAGTCAGTGGTGAGCAAAGTTGGACATGGAGTGCAGTCAAGATTTCCAAGTAAAAATTCTACTAAATATTGCAAATATTTATGAAGATCTTTATTATATTTATAGCATTTATTTGTGAAATTTATGCAGAAAGCACCGTTAATACCTGAGACCTTAGGCTGAACCGGAAGTTAAGATTTAATTTTTAACAATGTTTCAATTTAGATTACAAGAAGAATTTCTACTAAATATTTAGGAAAAAATATATTTATAATATTTATTTATGAGATTTATGGAGGAAGCACCATCAGAACGCCTGCACCAGAAATTAAGATTGAATCTTAACAAAAATTTCAATTTAGACTAAATCCAACTATGCTGAAGTCTGGTG
>JASAND010017573.1:0-33732 GCA_030248195.1 Trissonchulus latispiculum | reverse complement strand
TAACTGCAAGACAGTTACTTTATGCAATGCTTGGACGTTTTACAGTTCACATCAAAATTCCGCAAGCACGCCATTCACAACCAGTACATCAGAAACTCAGATCAATTCAATCAAGAACCGTGACCTACTACAGATTGAGCTTTTTCCCTGTACCTTTTAGGTTTTATTTTGCCTTTTCCATTACACATACCTCGAGCGAAGATGGCTGAAACCTCTTTACATCCTATAGCTGAAGTTTTACAAGAATAATATCAATCAGTTAGCCAAGACTTCGCGGCAGGGTTTTTTGGTTTTCGGATTTGCGTCAACCTTGCGTCCTGCTAAATTTAAGCTGCGTCCCGTTAAGAAATTCCAGGCTGAATTCTTGTTTTAGTGTGTTTTAGTGCAATAAATTGTTTTATTTATGAAAATTTCGATAATTCCTGTAGTGTAATGCTATTTAGACTATTTAGAAAGTAGAAGCTGCTTAACCCTCTTCTGCCCAAGACTTCTCGGGGAAATCGGCTCAAAATGACCAATTTTACATTTCTGGCTGCCAATTTTTATTGTGACCACCTAGAGAGATGGGACTGCCACCAATCGATAGAGAATTAATTGCTATACATTTCATAATTTAGCATTGAAGGGTCTCCGATGCACCCAGAAAAAGTTACAAGCCATCAAAGTCGGACAAAGTACGAAATTTTGCTAAATTTTCATTGCAAACATCCAATAAATTTATTTCTAGCTGCAAGACTTGATTCAGAGGCTGGATCAACTATACGTTATTTTAATGCGCAAAACCTCCCGCATCACCTGGTGGAACGACTGTTCTGCCGACGAACTACAGCCGGCTCTGGATTTGCTTGAATGCAGCGCTCGAACAGGACATGAAATCATCAAAATTTCCATAGCCGGCGGAATGTCATAGAAACTAGATTTTTCAAGCAGGTGTCGAAATATTCTCCCAAAATAGGGTGGAGTCGTCTTAAAGATAAAAGGAGCAAATGCCCAGATTGCCAACCGGCAACTGGACCCTGTCCCAAAAAATAAGATGTCAAAAATCAGCACTTGTGCCAATTGGCAGCCGCGGGCATAAAAGGGTTAACTGTAATGCACGATTACAAGATAACCTACAGAATATATATACGTAGATGCGTCCAATATATACGGCGGAGCCCCCAGAAGTTGAAGAATTATTTGAAATTACAAAATAGTCCGTAGTGGTAGTGTTTAAAAAGATTTTATTTGGCATATGTTGATCTAACGAATGCCTTGAGTAATTTTAGATTTTATTCCGATATTTCAATGTTAGTTAAACTAGTTAAGGTATTAAAAAATTATGATATATTTAGAAATATTATTGAGAAGAAAGGTAGTAAATATTAAAACATACCTTCGGTTTCGAAATCTCTGAGAACTACTGATCCTTGATAACAATATTGCAAATTATCACCGGGTCTGGGGGGCGGAGTCCCCCCAGAAGTTGGAGATTTTCTGAAATTACGGATTAAATCCGTTGTGGAAATGTTTGAAAATATTAATTTGGCAACTGTTAAATCTATTCTAACTGAAGCTCCTAACGCTAATGCATTTTTGTGTTAATTGCATCTGTAAATGTTTGAATTTTGAATGAGTCAGTATCAATAAATAAAGAAGTGTGTATGCTTCGTGCTGTTATCCACCGGCAATACAGTGAAGCATTTGTAAATACTATTAAAGCTTACGATAAATTTATCGTGAATTGATCGTGCATAGGCCTTTTGTATTTGAAAATTTTAGAAAAATCTTAGTCTTGCATTATTTCAAATTGTCATTTGTGTATTCTTGCGAAAAAATTTTAGAAGAAATCTTGATCCTACCTGACCTGTTGAATGAGAACAATATAAATGTTCACGATTATGCAGCTACTCACCTAGTAAGATCCATATGTACACAGTAATAAGAAGGCACTGGGTATGGGTTGCATGCAGGTTACATTTCCGCAAAAGCAGACATTAGGCATAGAAATGTACGTAAGCACAAATAGTCAACAATTTTGCCAGTTTACCTAGATTGCGCTTAGAAAAATATGGGCATACGACGAATTCGATTTGAATCAATAAATAATATTTTAATAATAAATTTAACAATAATTTAATAAATAATCCGCCATTTCTTGAGCTACACAAGCCGTAAAATTAAATTAAGGGTGTCAGTTTGAAGGTCTCGTCGAGGCCGATTATTTGTGGCGTTGTAATCTTCTAAATGAGGTCCCGTACGTTGCTATCATAAAAATGTAGCTTTTGCAAAAACATGACCAAATTTTTTCCAGCGATTGTGGAGCATTCATTATGCAAGCTAGAGGGTTACCACTTACTGGACGTGTTTTATACAAATATACTTCGGCCGGCCTTAAACAAGAAGTACGACCAAAAAATGTGTGTACAAACTTTGTTCATTTATAGCAAATTAGCCTTTGGAGTAAACCCTAACAATGTATATATGTGGTAGCAAGCAAGATAGTAAAATTGGCAAGATAGTTATCTTGCTAAGAGTTTTGCAAGATAGTTATCTTGCTAAAATTTTAGCAAGATAACTATCTTGCCACGAATTTTAGCAAGATTACTATCTTGCCAAAATTGTTGGTAAGATAGTAATTTTACTAGAATTTAGCAAAATAGTCATCTTACCAGTTTCACTATGAAAGGTGTCTTCAATTTGGAAACAAAGGAAGTCATTAGTATACCCTATTCCTGAGTTTAATGCAAGGGGGGGCTTTCACAAGAATTTAACACTAGCCATTGTGCTCTTGTTGCTGAAATTATATATATTTGTAATAAATGCATTATTTGCAGAATTTGCAGACTAGAATTTGCATTATTGCGAAGGTAACAAATATTTTAATACGTCAAGATTATGAAAATTTCTGACTTGAAATGAGACGAAAAGACTTACATTTTCCTAAAAAGACTGAAAAATTAAGTATGTGCATATTTAACTAATTTTGTGAAGTTGGTTTTGTCGGTAAAGTAGTTATCAATTTTTGTATTTTTCTTAGTTAACTTTGAAATAATATATTAAAATATACTCTCTTATGCAATTTCTAACTTTAGCATTTCCATTACAAATATTATTTCAGCAGTGATACATCAGAATGGTTAGTATTTAATTTTGCGAAAGTTCCCCCCTTGAGTTAAACTCATTAAATGACTGTCTTTCTTTCCAAATTGAAGACACCTTTCATACTGAAACTTTTAAGATGACTATCTTGCTAAATTCTAGTAAGATTACTATCTTACCAACAATTTTGGCAAGATAGTAATCTTGCCAAAATTCGTGGCAAGATAGTTATCTTGCTAAAATTTTAGCAAGATAACTATCTTGCCAAACTCTTAGCAAGATAACTATCTTGCCAATTTTACTATCTTGCTACGACATATATTTTTAGAATCCTCGGGAACTCTAGAGTCAGAAAACTTAGAAAAATCCGGAATTCCGGGTTTCATTTACGGAGAATCTAAAAGTTTTGATTTTTCAACCAATTTTTATCGCAATCTAAATTTTGTTTTCATAATCGAATAGAGCTGGTCCCTCTATATATTTTTGATCTTACAAAATTTTATCATCATCAAGAGTACATAATGATAAGAGTATGCCACTAGGCAAGCTCTATGTTATCAGACTTATCAGAGCAAAAACTATGCTCTGCACCCTAACGGCCCACCCTCCCTCCCGCAAATCAGACCCTAGTGACCCCCCCGCAAATCAGTACCTAGTCGAAACTGGGGTACGCTCACGCGCTCTATGTGGCCTAGTGGCACACTCTTATATTATGTACTCTTGGTATCATTCGAAAGCTCTGATCGAGCTAAACAACTTTTGTAATAGAACGAACTCTTGAAAATGCACTGAATTCCCGGAATTAGCGAAAACCGAATTTTCCGGATTTTATAAATTTTCTCCAAGACCACTCAATACGGGTATCATTCGAAAGCTCTTGATGAGCTGACTAAGTTTTCTAATAGAGCCAACCAGCAGAAATGAGTCCAATTCTCGGCATTCACGAAAAACTTCTAAGCTAGAGTTAAATCCGTAATTCATGAATTTCGGGAATTTGGTGCATTTTTGGACTTAGTTCTATTACAAGATTTGTTCAGCTCATCAAGAGCTTTCGAACGATATGCATATTGAGGGGTATTGGAGGAGAAAATTTTTAAAAACCGGAAAATCCGGTTGTCGCGAATTCAGGGAGTTGAGTGCATTTTCAAGAGTTCGTTCAATTACAAAAGTTGTTAGATAAAAGCGTTCGAATGATACCCATCTTGTGGGTATTGGAGAAAATTTTTAAAATTCGGAAATTTTGAAAACCCGGAATTCCGGAAATTGGTAATTTTCGTGAAAAGCTTCTAAGAGCAAAAATGTGTAGCGGGCCTGCTCTATTCGAATGTAAAAACAAAATTTTGATTGCGATAAAAATTGGGAGAAAAACTAAAAATTTTAGATTTTCCGTGAATGAAACCAGGAATTTCGGTTCTTTCCAGATTTTCAGAATCTCGAGTTCCTGAGGATTCTAAAAATATATACATTATTGGGGTTTACTCCAAAGGTTAATCTACTATAAACATCCAAAGTTTGTACACACATTTTTTGGCCGTACTACTAAAGATGCTAGTCAAATCCGATATCAAAATCCTGGTTCGGCCAAACACAGCACAAGAATATTGAGGCATCTACTATTTTTATATACATTTGAAGCTATCCAAATTCAAATTTAAAATCCAAAATTTTGGTATCCCATTATAAAGTAGTGTTGGGATTGGCCGAAAATTTCCATGGTTGGCTTGGCTTGGCTTGACCGGAGTTTGAAGTTGGCTGGCCAACGGCCAATGGCCGGCCAAGCCAGCTGGCCGAGATTATCTCGGCCAACGGCCAATGGCCAGCGCACAACACTATTATAAAGCGGATCCTGTCCAAGAAATCATACTATCTCATATGGGACGAGATCTGAATTAGAGTTGGGACCGGTTCCACTAGAACCGGTTGGAACCGGAACCGGAACCGGAACCGGAACCGAACCGGAAGGATTTTTAGAACCGGAACCGGAACCGGAACCGGAACCGGAACCGGTAGGATTTGGAACCGGCCGGTTCCAGGCTTAAAAATTGGACTTGAACTAATTTTTGCAAGAGTTGAAATTTTTCAAAAGCTGGATTTTGTGGTTGCCATTCACAGAGTTGCCATTCATATTGTCTTTTTCAAACTATTGACTGAAATTGAAACTAAAAATCTAGTTTGAACTGAAACTAAACAAATTTAGACCTGAAAGCGAAATATGTTTTATTTTTATTGTAAGGAAAAATTTCTACTTCCTTTATTTTGGAGTTTCGTAATTTTTTGTTTTCATGCTTCTGATTTTTCAAATTTTGTTAAGTAATTTTATGTGTATTGCAAAATGCAGTTGTGAAAGTGTCTCTCTTTTAAGATTTTCTATTCTAACAATTCCAATTGTAATTGAAGCTAGGCGGGCACTTTCATTCAGACTTGAACAATACAGCGCCGAATGAAAACTTTGACCAGCTTACACATTTGAATATAAACCCCATAGAAAAGAATAAAACAGGATGGGATGTAGTCGGAAATTGAGTATATCTTCTCAAAAAATGGTAAATAGAAGGTGGTGTTGTCAGCACGCAAGATTGAAGCAACATTTTTAAAGAAAACAGTAAATTTTACAGAAGCAGAAAACTTCGAAAGTTGAGTATTTATGTTCTTATTTTTAAGCTATATACTCCTCCTGCATCTGAGACAAAGTCAATCAAAGTTCAAGTAATGAATGTCTGTAGAAGTAATATGTTAGCTATTTTGTGTAATCAAGCCACTGTACAAAATTTTCTCGTTAAATATAACTTTAATATATATGTTCTTTTTCCAATTTGACTTTCAGCTTTTAAATATTTTAACTGCATTTGAATCTTTGGAAACTATTTGCTTCTTTAGAGACACTGTACTCTTTTTAAAGAAATAAAAAATGTAAGCTCCAGTATATGTCAATTCTCAGCACGTTTTACTGAAACGTTTTGATGTTTACAAGATTCTGTTCAGAAGGCGTTGTCTGTATTTAGACACACAGTAGAATCTCACCGT
This sequence comes from Trissonchulus latispiculum, assembly GCA_030248195.1. Taxonomy (NCBI): domain Eukaryota; kingdom Metazoa; phylum Nematoda; class Enoplea; order Enoplida; family Ironidae; genus Trissonchulus; species Trissonchulus latispiculum. Next base: position 27,627 of record JASAND010017573.1, on the reverse strand, counting down.
TCATTATCGAAACAATTTGCTCGACCATATATACTGAAGACAAGTTTTAATGTATGTTGTGCATAGTAGGCAAAAACTTTAAGTTTTAATGTATGTTGTGCATAGTAAGGCAACAACTTTAAAATTCAAAGTTAACAAGCAAGTTTAACCCAGTTGGTTATCATTCTTATTAGCATTATCTATTCCAATTGTTTTGCAGTATTGCTTTATAATTTTGATTGTATAAGCCTTGCTGGAGGCCTGCATCCAATATTAAATAATGTTAAATGTAACTACGAATTTTGTACTTGGAACCGGGAACCGGAAGCTAGAACCGGAACCGGAACCGGAACCGGAACCGGAACCGGAACCGGAACCGGTACTCTAGAACCGGAACCGGTTTTGAAAATTGGAACCGGTCCCAACTCTACCTGTGTGTGTTGCATGTTGCAGCAATTGACAAAAATCTGAAAATTTGGAAATCCCTGGTTTTTGACCTCAATAATCTTAAATCTCGTTTATCACTCGGAATGTTAAAGATAAAAAATTGGCCCAAGGGCAAAGCCATCGTTTGACAAGCTCTTTCGATTGGTTAACTTCAAACAACCCTATAAGACTTATTCGGCAAAAATCGAAAATTTTTAATTTTTAGACAAAGACTCGTAAAGTGTTCTTAAAGTGCTCCGAACCACCGAAGTAATGTATCCTGAAAGTTTCAGACATTTTGGAATACATTCGCGAAAGCAATCACCCAAAATACGGGAAACAATACCACCACTTTACGGTGGTGATTCCCTTTGGTCACATGAAGTTTGCACCATCATTACTCTCATTACGCACTAAAAACTTTTTAATACATTTCAGAAGAAGTATAATTTTTCAGATTTTTTGCACTCAAGTAAATTTTTTCGTGAGACATCGGTTATATCATTCGATACCTCCATCAAATAGCTGGGGTCGATTTTTTTATTGTGAAATCGCTCTTCGTTATAGTTATAATAAGCTGAAATGTGTGCACAGCCTGTATTTTGCATACTTTTTTCCAAACTTCTCAATCGATTACTGTAGCTAGAAAGCAGCAATCGAGGCGACTAAAAAACGTCCCTGGGTATATTTGTGCAGAACGCATCTGTTAAGTAGCAGCCCTCCAGCTTGCATGGTGCACAGTCCACAGACCCTCTGATGGATTTTGTTGATGAAACTGTCAATCCAAGGCACAGCTTATCAATCAACCTAGGTATTAATAACAGTATTACTGGGTAAGTAAAAATTCAAAGGGAAAATATTACTTAGGGAGTAAAACTTCAAAGGGAAATTATTACTGGAAAAGTAAAAATTTAAAGGGTGGGGGAGTAAAGATTTCCTAGCGGGAGTAAAAATTTCCTAGGAAATTATTACTGGGGGTGTAATAATTTCCTATGAAATTATTACTGGGGAGTAATAATTTACGGGGAGTAATAATTTACTGTTACACCGGTCCATAAATATCGTTGCGAACTCTATGCCAGTGCCAGTTCTATAGTCACTCCAATCTATGCCTTGCGATGATTCCTGAACTGAGAGTTCCGCTGATACGTTGCTGTGTCTGTGGCATAAGGTGTAATGGAGTAGGAGTTGGACTGCAGGTGAAGCAAATTCTTAATTATTAGGTACTACTTCCTTGCTTATTCTTTTCAGTGTTCGGGTTTTGGTTTGTTGCTAAAATTTTCAATTAAACATTTCCAATTGCACGGGACAGCGGAGTCGATATATGCAGGATTATAGGTTTATGCTGCGTTCATAGTTCCTGTCGCAAGCAGACGCGCGTACGTAAGCTACTGCATCCATTTGAGAGCATGAATATGTTACTCGTAATTATGCGAATGCAAATTTGACATTCTTTAAATGCAATTTGCATATTTTCTTATCGTTTCACATTAGTCTTGTACTCTTGGTCTTATTAAATTAGTTAGTTAGTTACAGCTAAATTAATTACGAGATTGTTTATTGCCGCCTACAATGACGGCCAGTTTTTGGATTCGTAATCTACTAAGACTGACACCGCTTGTTCTGCTTCCATGTTAGTACTAATAGAGAGATCAATTGAGCGCTCTTTGGGAGACATTTTTGATCCCGGTTTGGGGTGCCGTTTTTTATCTCATTTTTGGGTGACTATTTTAATCTCATTATTGGGTACTGTTTGTCTCTCATATTTCGGTGACTAATTAGTTGTGAAAGGTCATCAGGCTAATATGTAATGACTGAATTTTTTGGGTGACACTTTTGATCCTTTTTTTCGGGTGACATTTTTGATCTCAATTTTTGGGTGACTGTTTTGAATCCCAGTTTTGGGTGACTGTTTTGTTTTGATCCCATGATAATGTAACGGAAATATATGTAATGATTCAAACTTTTGGGAGCCATTCTTGATTCCACAGTTGGGTGACATTTTTGACCTCAACTTTTGGGTGACAGTTTTAATCCCATGATAATGTAATAAAAATATATGTAATAATTCAAACTTTTGGGTGCCATTTTTGATCCCACTTTTGGGTGGTTATTTGAATCCCATGATAATGTAACGTACAAAACAGTAGTTTAAATTTGTCCGCACATGTTCTCTTTTCTTGGGTCCCTGTTTTAGGCTTTGTTAATTCCCGTGTATGTCTTCACGTCTTCTTCATGTATGTCCCTTCCTGTGTATGTCTTCTCTTCACGACTATTTCCCCATTTCATTTTTATTATTGTAAAAGATTGTCTTCCTTACATTAAGGATTGATCTACTTTTTTATCCATATCTCTTCTGTCTTCCTATTTCCGGTGCAGGTATTTTTTCACTATAGTTTTCTATCTTTAACTGTTATTCAACTACTTTACCTGCGTCGTTTTTAAAATTTTAATGCAAGTTTCAAATAAATGGCCATTTTCAAAAAGTCTGACAGGTTCTTTGAAACATGTACGATCACTTTAAAGAAACTGTACTAGTCAAATGCTTTAGTTTAGTTTTTTAACGAAAAAAATTCACCATACTTACCAAATAGGGGAAGAAATACTGATCGTTTCATATGAGGGCCTATAATCATTAAGATTATAATAAGTCATAATATAAATCCACATTTGAAAAATAAAAGAAAAGCAAATGATAGCCGTAAAACGTTCACCAAATAATAAATCGTAAAATATGTATGAGTGAGGAAGGGGAAGGGTCGCCTCACCCGTGAAATTTTCTGGTAGAATTCACATAATAACTACCACCAAACTTCATGGGGGAGGTTGCCCTTAGGAGGGCAGGTGGGATAGGGACGAGTCTTTGCTGACAGTTGTTTAGCATACGGCAGGAAACGCCGTTATGAAATGGTACCCATAGGGTCATTTCTCCACCACGACCCGGATACCATTGGTTGGGCTCCCGTCGAAGCCCATGTTGCTCAGCCGTTCTTCGAATTTATGAAAAATTCGAAAGCGGGTCCCGATGTCCTTGCGCCAGGGTTTATCGGGAACAGCTAGAGTTTGAAGGATGAGTTCCTTAATCGATTCCATAGAACCGAAGAAGTAACTCTTACCCTTTGACGTAGGCGCACAATGCCTTGTAATGTGCAAAAGAAAATTATGTCAAAAGACAAGTCTAACCTGATCATGTATCAACGAAACCCCTCCTAATATAAACATACTCGATAGTAATACAGCCAACGTTCTCAACAGAAAACTTTTTGCAAGTGATGAATTTGGAAATTACAGGAAAAAACTTTGGTCATTTTGAAATTTAAACTTAAAACCTGAGAAAGTTTGTCGGTAAAGTTGGAAAACACATTTTGACAAATGGACCATCACTCATGTACATTCATTTCGAACATAATATGGATAGGCCGTAATTACATAGACATAATTTTCTTTTGAAGAAGTAACTCTTATCCTTTGACGTAGGCGCACAATGCCTTGTAATGTGCAAAAGAAAATTATGTCAAAAGACAAGTCCAACCTGATCATGTATCAACGAAACCCCTCCTAATAAAAACAGTATGTGTGTGTGAAAATTGTACGTGTACTTGCATAACCAAAATAACAAAAACACATGTTTGTTAAATATAAGACAGAGATGCACAGTGCAAAATTTGGTAGTTCCGTTTCAAGTGAAAAAAGGCACAAGTGTATCTCTTGGAGGGACACACAAAAATATGAATACAAGAAAGAGATGGGCTTAAAAGAATACAAGTCCTTAAAGAAGAATAAAAAGTTGTGAATAAAAGAAAAGAAGAAAAAGAGGAAACTAAAAATGTATCCTGTCGCACCTGCCAACCAACGCGTGAGGATAGTTTAACTAACCGTGCTCATTCGATGGTTATGGTGCCTGATGAGTCCTGTGACGAGAACGAAACATGACGCATCAGCAAATAAAACCTGTGCCTATACCGATATAATAACTATATTTATGTTTCAGATTATTATGAATAACATTAATAGAACGGCCGTGAGATTAGCTGAAAAGATGAGGGACTTTGATCATGATGATACTGCACCGATCTTCAGGGACACTTTATTGGCGCATCTTCTGGAACTAAGAAACTACAACATCGACGAATTGAAGAAAAATGGATGGAAGAAATTGATTGCAAGCGCACGAGAATGAGACGCCCAGACAAGACATCCCGACAGAAAAATTGGACAGGTGTCTGATAGAAAAGGACCCACAAAAATGGGCCGAACGTCAACGCTTGTCCGGGAAATGATAACCTATACTATCGGTGAGCGATATCCCGTGGGCCGTGGCTTCCAGAAAGTACAGGAAAAGTTTCTGGAGATTAACCTCAATCATCTGTAAGAAGAGATCAGGCAAGAACTGTACATACTGAACATTCCCATGGGTGCCACCGGTTATTAAGGATACCATCCTTAATCGATTCCATAGAGCCGAAGAAGTTACTCTTATCATTTGAGGTAGGCGCGCAATGCCTTGTAATGTGCAAAAGAAAATTATGTCGAAAGACAAGTCCAACCTGATCGTGTATCAACGAAACCCCTCCTAATATAAACATACTCGATAATAATACAGCCAACGTTCCAACAGAAAACATTTTGCAAGTGATGAATTTGGAAATTACAGGAAAAACCTTGGTCATTTTGAAATTTAAACTTAAAACCTGAGAAAGTTTGTCGGTAAAGTTTGAAAATACATTTTGACAAATGGACCATCACTCATGTACATTCATTGCGAACATAATATGGATAGGCCGTAATTACATAGACATAGTTTTCTTTAATGATACACACAACTTTAACATCATATAATTGTTGATTAGTATATCCCGAATATCTGCAACTTTATCCCAGCATTTTGTGCAAATATCCCAGCTAATAGAACGCAACTTTATCCCAACTTTGCAATGGAAACAGCCCTAGAATTTTCTACTGTCTCTTTAATCAATGCACAACTATATCTGAATCTAATGAAAAATACGAACGCTTTGCTTTATTTACATAACAATGTGTCTGTACATGATTATTATCAATAACAACACGTCACATGACCAGTCCATTAGTTCATCTTCCTGAATGTAGTGATGATAGAATTTATCTAGTTTGTTTTCAGTAGAATCCAGTCGTCGTGCAGGTACTCCACAGGTACAATCTCGATATCTCCGACTCTAGGAGCGTAGATGGCTAGGTGTGCTATCTTTAATCCAGTGATAGGAAGTTCTCCAAGGATCTGGTGGTAATATGGATATTTCTTCAGATCTAGTTTATTCACGCTCGGTTATGACCTCTGATAGACTCTTCGGTCGGAAGGATTTATCGTAGATGTACTTGACTTCCAGAATCTACGGCGGTTGGTCCTGTGCAGTTACAATACCGTCCGGTGATGTACCCAGGTGCTTAGCCCAGGTAGATACGCAAAGTCCAATTGGACGAATGGTTGCATCGATGCCGTGTACTGCCCGTAGTTTTCCTAGGTATGCCTGTTTGGCGTTTCCTCCATGGCAATTCCAACTTGACACGCTGCTGGAATCGTTGATGACGTTGGGGACTTGATGTTGTCTGCTAGTTTCTGAACCGTTTCCGATGATTTTGCACTTGCAATTCTATAAAAGTAGGATGACGTCAGTCGACCTTTACGATGGAACCACCACTGCTGACTGTCACGTTGATCAAGGGTGATGGAAGCAAATTGGAACAAACAGATATGGTCACTGTTTGTAATCTATTCAACTATGCGGTGTTTGCAAATTGTGAGCTCTACATTAATGATCAGCGCATTACCAGCGATCAGACAATATACCCTTGGTTATGTTACCTCAGGTATCTACTGTTTTGTTTATTTTACTGAGAGCACTCATAGAGATTTGCATCAACATCCTAAAAGGGTCAATTCTCTTGAATCCTGCCCAAACTCGTAAAGTCAATAGATACAGAAAACCCCTAGAAGCAATAGCCACTAAAAGAACAAGTGACCAACGTGAACTCCGACTATTGAAACGTTGCCTTGCAGGAATTAAATTCATCATTGTACCAGCATTGAAATTCCTCGAAACGTTTATCTAGATGGCGAAACGTAGGGTGGTTATCCCTGAGGAAGTGTATCGTAAACTCGTAAACAGGACGAGCAAAGTGTCAGTGAGTCTGGTGGACAGGACTACGCCCTTGTCGACACTCCACGACAGCAAATTTTAACGGAGATAGCAGACCTACTACCCAAACATTACCGAAACAAAGCAAGAGTACTACTCCACTACTTGGAAGGTCATATTAAATTAGACCCTCAACAGCGCATAATTTACGCAAATGGTGAACGCGGGTCTCATCTACAGGACTTGGCTAGATTTTTTATTTCTCCTGATTACGTCAAGTTAGCCAGACCACTTGACGCACCACAATTTGCTAAACTTTTGACAGAACAGGGGGTTCCTAAGACTGCAATAGCTCGCAAAGTTGTAGGTAAAACCAATAAGAAGGAACAGAAAGGTTTTCAAAAAACAGTATGGCTCAAATAGAAATTAAAAATGAAAACCACGTGGATTAAGGTTACCACATATGGTATCTATGTTATTCCAGTGTTTATAATTGTTAGTGCTATTGTATTGTGTACATGTGGGAAGGAAGAAAATAATGTAAGACACGAAAATTATACGCTTACAACCTCAGACATAAACTTCCTAAATTTGAGATTTACTATTCAACTGCACCCGATACGTAACCTGACATCTTTAACAGAAAAGACAATCCTTCTCATCAATACACTCAATTCTATATTTCGAGACAGACTCTTACGTCCATCACCTGCACAACTCATTCTTGAAACCAATCAGTCATACAGAGTATCATTTATTCCTACCTGTCTTAACGGTACAACTTACAAATTGCAATGTTGCAATCAATTGTCATTACTGAGCCAACTATTAGCTACCTACCTATCCAACCAACCCAGAAGAAACAATCAGTTGTCTCAGTGGAATCCATCCAGTGCAGTCGCATTGTTAAACTGAAAGGAAAGTTCAGACAGAATGCGACATGCCCTGAACTGTTACTGCAAACAGGAAGTGCTACCTTCGCCGAAGCATCATCCTATGATACCTTGTTCGGAATTGGAAGGGCCATTGACGATAAACTGGCGGAAGATGAGTCAACCTGGTGTGAATCAAACCTGATGGGCCAAATGTTGTTGTTCGTGTGTTGATTACTAGGAACTAGGAAGATTTAGGAACTTAACTTAGGGAACTTAAGAGTAAGGCTGTTGAGAGTAACGGATAACAAGTATAAATAGCGAGACAGCAGACATAGCAGTCAGTATGACTAGTTCCGTCGTTGAGAGCAGTTGTGGTGTATAAGTCAGTGGCAATCAGTCCCGTTGATCAACGTGACAGTCAGCAGTGGTGGTTCCATCGTAAAGGTCGAGTGACGTCATCCTACTTTTGTAGAATTGCAAGTGCAAGATCATCAGAAACGGTTCAGAAACTTGCAGACAACATCAAGTCCCCAACCCTAAGCCCATCTCTTTCTTGTATTCATATTTTTTGTGTGTCCCTCCAAGAGATACACTTGTGCCTTTTTTTACTTGAAACGGAACTACCAAATTTTGCACTGTGTATCTCTGTCAACAGTTATATTTAACAAACATGTGTTTTTGTTATTTTGGTTATGCAAGTACACGTACAATTTTCACACGCACATACTGTTTATATTAGGAGGGGTTTCGTTGATACATGATCAGGTTGGACTTGTCTTTTGACATAATTTTCTTTTGCACATTACAAGGCATTGTGCGCCTACGTCAAAGGATAAGAGTTACTTCTTCAAAAGAAAATTATGTCTATGTAATTACGGCCTATCCATATTATGTTCTAAATGAATGTACAAGAGTGATGGTCCATTTGTCAAAGTGTGTTTTCCAACTTTACCGACAAACTTTCTCAGGTTTTAATTTTAAATTTCAAAATGACCAAAGTTTTTTCCTGTAATTTCCAAATTCATCACTTGCAAAATGTTTTCTGTTGAGAACGTTGGCTGTATTACTATCGAGTATGTTTTCTTCCCCTATTTGGTAAGTATGGTGGTGATTTTTTTCGTTAGAAAAACTAGACTAAAGCTTTTGACTTAATTATAGTACAGTTTCTTTAAAGTGATCGTACATGTTTCAAAGAACCTGTCAGACTTTTTGAAAATGGCCATTTATTTGAAACTTGCATTAAAATTTTAAAAACGACGCAGGTAAAGTAGTTGAATAACAGTTAAAGATAGAAAACTATAGTGAAAAAATACCTGCACCGGAAATAGGAAGACAGAAGAGATATGGATAAAAAAGTAGATCAATCCTTAATGTAAGGAAGACAATCTTTTACAATAATAAAAATGAAATGGGGAAATAGTCGTGAAGAGAAGACATACACAGGAAGGGACATACATGAAGAAGACGTGAAGACATACACGGGAATTAACTAAGCCTAAAACAGGTACCCAAGAAAAGAGAACATGTGCGGACCACTTTAAACTACTGTTTTGTACGTTACATTATCATGGGATTCAAATTCAAACTTTACCGACAAACTTTCTCAGGTTTTAAGTTTAAATTTCAAAATGACCAAGGTTTTTCCTGTAATTTCCAAATTCATCACTTGCAAAATGTTTTCTGTTGGAACGTTGGCTGTATTACTATCGAGTATGTTTATATTAGGAGGGGTTTCGTTGATACACGATCAGGTTGGACTTGTCTTTTGACATAATTTTCTTTTGCACATTACAAGGCATTGTGCGCCTACGTCAAAGGGTAAGAGTTACTTCTTCGGTTCTATGGAATCGATTAAGGAACTCATCTTCAAACTCTAGCTGTTCCCGATAAACCCTGGCGCAAGGACATCGGGACCCGCTTTCGAATTTTTCATAAATTCGAAGAACGGCTGGGCAACATGGGCTTCGACGGGAGCCCAACCAATGGTATCCGGGTCGTGGTGGAGAAATGACCCTATGGGTACCATTTCATAACGGCGTTTCCTGCCGTATGCTAAACAACTGTCAGCAAAGACTCGTCCCTATCCCACCTGCCCTCCTAAGGGCAACCTCCCCCATGAAGTTTGGTGGTAGTTATTATGTGAATTCTACCAGAAAATTTCATGGGTGAGGCGACCCTTCCCCTTCCTCACTCATACATATTTTACGATTTATTATTTGGTGAACGTTTTACGGCTATCATTTGCTTTTCTTTTATTTTTCAAATGTGGATTTATATTATGACTTATTATAATCTTAATGATTATAGGCCCTCACATGGTGAGTATGGTGATTTTTTTCGTTAAAAAACTAGACTAAAGCATTTGACTAGTACAGTTTCTTTAAAGTGATCGTACATGTTTCAAAGAACTTGTCAGACTTTTTGAAAATGGCCATTTATTTGAAACTTGCATTAAAATTTTAAAAACGACGCAGGTAAAGTAGTTGAATAACAGTTAAAGATAGAAAACTATAGTGAAAAAATACCTGCACCGGAAATAGGAAGACAGAAGAGATATGGATAAAAAAGTAGATCAATCCTTTATGTAAGTAAGACAATCTTTTACAATAATAAAAATGAAATGGGGAAAATAGTCGTGAAGAGAAGACATACACAGGAAGGGACATACATGAAGGAGACATGAAGACATACACGGGAATTAACTAAGCGTAAAACAGGGACCAAGAAAAGAGAACATGTGTGGACCACTTTAAACTATGCATATGTGGACACTAGTGTGAAGTGTTCTGTAACATTTCCCTTGATTTTCGTCTAAATTTATTCAAAATGTAATGCTATCTTTACAAACGGTAAATGAAAATTGTACTCTCGTGTAAGGACCTCGGTTCCTTAGCTAATTCTTACAATCAAAAGTCTAAGCGCTCAGTTTCAGTCTTGACAAAAGTTCCGGTAGAGAGGTCGGGTTCTTTCACTTTTGTCTTTTCTCTTTTGGTTTGGGTGATCTCTTAGTCTAGTTTTGGGAAACCGATTCTATTGGCCTTCTCGGATTTCAGTGTTTCCTGTGCCTGTTTTTGTTGGGTAGTGGTCACTGCGATTTGATGTTTGGTAAAAGTTTCAATTTATTATGTAATTTTCCAGCTTTGTACTTTTACATAATTTTGCTTAAAAGGAAATAAACTCACGTACTAAAACAGATTGCCGGCGCGTTTCGTAGTCGAGTACGGCAAGCGAACTAGGCGAGTAGACATGCACACACTCTAGAACCTAACAATCTTCCTTTTATTTAAAATTATCCGTTCATTTAGTCAAACCTTTACACTAGTATGCTGTAGAAAGAAATTAAATTCTGAGTTAAACGCACCCATTAAAAAAAGAGAACTTACAGTTTTGTAAGTTACATTATCATGGGATTCAAATAACCACCCAAAAGTGGGATCAAAAATGGCACCCAAAAGTTTGAATCATTACATATATTTTCATTACATTATCATGGGATTAAAACTGTCACTCAAAAGTTGAGGTCAAAAATGTCACCCAACTGTGGGATCAAAAATAGCTCCCAAAAGTTTGAATCATTACATATATTTCCGTTACATTATCATGGGATCAAAATAGTCATTCAACAATAAGATCAAAACAGTCATCCGAAACTGGGATTCAAAACAGTCACCCAAAAATTGAGATTAAAAATGTCACCCGAAAAATGGGATCAAAAGTGTCACCCAAACAATTCAGTCATTACATATTAGCCTGATAACCTTTCACATCTAATTAGTCACCTAAATATGAGAGACAAACAGTACCCACCATTCATTCAACCATTCATAAACTTTAATGATCTACTTTACTACACTGCTTAATAATTGACTTTCCATGCCTTGCTAACTTCGTACAGTCAAGAGTACATAATTACTAAGAGTGTGACAAGCGCAGCACTCTTAGCTATCAGGCTGTGGACATCATCTGCACGATTACGGCCTACCCCCCCCACAAATCAGACCCCAGTGACCCCCCCACAAATCAGACCCCAGTGACCCCCCCACAAAACAGACCCTAGTCAACCACCCCCCCCCTACAAAACAGACCCTACTGGATTTCACTAGGGTCTGATTTGGGGTCTTTCCCATTATCCCCCCATAGCTTCGTAGGTAGAAGTACTGAAGATGCACACTTTGACGGATTGAGTTGAAATTTGGTAGGGGTAGGTTTTTGGACCAGCTGATTTCAAAAATGCAAAAATTTTAAACTTTTGAAAAAATTTTAAAATTTTTTAAATTTTAGTTTGGTAAGGGGGGGACCAAGAGGAACCGAAACATTTTTTGTCTTCGATTTTGCTGAAAAGATGTTTATAGGGGTTTTCGGAGTCGTAGAACACGAATCTGAAATCTGTTTTTCGATCCAGCTTTTCGTTAGCTCAGACTAAGCTTACATCTTAAGCTTAGAACTTTAGCTTATATTGAGCTAACAAAAAGTTGGATCGAAAAACGGATTTCAGATTCGTGTTCTACGACCCCGAAAACCCCTATATACATGTTTTCAGCAAAATCGAAGACAAAAATTTTTTAAAAGTTTTAAATTTTTGCATTTTTGAAATCAGCAGGTCCGAAAACCTACCCCTACCAAATTTCTACTCAATCCGTCAAGGTGTGCATCTTCAGTACTTCTACGAAGCTATGGGGGGAATAATGGGAAAGACCCCTGATTTGTGGGGGGGGGGGGTCATTTCACTAGGGTCCATTTTGTGGGGGGGGGTCATTTCACTAGGGTCTGATTTGTGGGGGGGTCAAATCCACTAGGGTCTGTTTTGTGGGGGGGGGGGTGGTTGACTAGGGTCTGTTTTGTGGGGGGGTCACTGGGGTCTGATTTGTGGGGGGGGGGGTTTTCCGTTATCGTGCAGATGATGTCCACAGCCTGATAGCTAAGAGTGCTGCGCTTGTCACACTCTTAGTTATTATGTACTCTTGGTACAGTGAAGGGAAATTTGTTAATTTAATCAAACTTAATCGAATTTGAGTTTAAACTAAATAGCCATTTCCAGCAACACACATACAAAATTCTCGTTCTTTGATACGTAGCTTTACAAGAGCAGCTTAATGGCAAGTCAGCATGTCAAGTGCATTGTCAATTCTGATTGGATGATTAGGCTGTGCACGTTCAAAGCTTAGTTTGATGACTACTTTTGCTATTTTCACAAAGTAACAATGCATTTTAACACGTCTTCAGTTAGTCCTTTAAAATCTATGTGCAAGCCAAGCTTTGAACATTGGAATACATTTCAAGGACGACCATTAATGCATGTCTAGCATTTTATTGGTTAGCGAAGCTTCACAAATTTAACGCTTAGTTTCAAGCAGAAATTCGTAGATTTTACATGCAGGGCATAGGAAATTTTACAGCAGTTCAGTTACAATGAAAGTAATCAGCTTAAAAGATAAATTGTATATACGATCAGTCTTTCCTGTGCAATGCAAACTATATGGGGGACAAACGCTACTAGATTAAATGCATAGGCACTTTACTGTTATGCCAACTGTCTGTTTAAGGACAACCCTTTAGAACTGGCTGACCAATACTTTATTAATTCAAGGGATTCGAAATTTCTACATTCAAGTTGTGGACGTTTTCTCTAAAAAGCAATGATCCAACCTAGTCCAAGACTGTTGCTAGCAGTTACATTATCTATTCCGAATTCAAAGTGTAGGTTAAAGACTTCATAGTTTTAACATTCTAAGTACACAAAATTTTATCATTTTACACAATGATTCTCTTCTTAATTTTCTACCATCTACAGGTCGTAAATAACAATTTATACACACTTTAAAGGTATTTAATGGGAAGTTCTTACTTTCGACGAAACATTTAGTCAATAATTCAAAGTTTTTCATTAATTAACAAATGCAGTCTAATTTTTAACGAAATCTTAGAAAACAGAAAATTAACTTTTCAAGTAATTCTGCATTTGTTAATTAAATCAATCAGTGCAGAAATAATCCCGTGCGAGGGTTGTATTCGCCCATGAATACAACATCCTCTGCAGCTTCGTCCATTTGATGCCCAGCATCGTCGTCGTCTCATTGTCGTCGGTAATGTCTATGATTTCCTCATCGGTTTCGGCATCGTGCTCATTTGAGGGATCCATTTCTTCCTCCATCGCTGGGGTTGGAGGGTGAGGGAGCAGCCATTGTGGTGACGGAGGGGGTGATATGGAGTGGTCCTCTTCTAAGACCTCCACCTCCTCTTCTTCGTCATCGTCCGAATCCCACGCATTGGGGTCGTATTCGGCAAACGGATCCAAAATGGCTGGGGTAGGGGGTCGTGGAGGGAGCCATTCAGGCGTTGGGGGTAAGGGAATGTATTCAACGTCGTTTGAAGAATCCTAAAAACAATATATATTATTACAAAAGAATGGTTATCATTATTTTATCCAAAATTGAGGTCTGTTAGGTGCATTTCCGAATTTTGCACAAAGTTTTATTTCCTGACAATTTTAGAAACGATACGTACCGTTATTACATACAATTATAAATAATTACCTAGTATTGTAATCTGTACTCAATTTGTAAGTAATTTATGATATGAATCGGCTATAGTTATAAAATGTGCTCTACCCAGCTTTATAATTTTTTACTAAATATTGCTAAATAGGACTGCTTATTTATTTAGTTTACCTACAACGTACACGACTTTCTTCTTTCTTTCATATTAAATGGTAGACTACTTACAGTTAGCTGAAAATCCTCTCCATTATTGGAATAAGTAGTGAAAGGCTTCCGGCAGGCTGGGCATTTCGGCGTTTTATATTCCGCCAATTTAATAGTGCAGCGGAGGCACACGGACGGTCGAGAACCGCAATATTTCGAATCGCAGCCTCCAAAAATGCAATCAGGAGCTCTCTCCATACACACAAGACATTCAGTAACTGGTGAAGACATTTTTTCTAAAATATAAAGTGCAACTTATAAAATGTGACAACAATAAAAGTTTCATTTGAAAATGTCGTCTAATATATAATAAAAACATGAAAAAACAACTACTCCTTCCATTGTGCTCACAGATAATATGAACCAGACAGATTAACCCAGAAAATACAGTTTTTGTATCAACAGAGACTATTTGCTTAATACCTCATAGCTTGTGTAAATAGTAACAGACTTTCACTTAACAAATATCGCTAATAGTATTAGTAAAGAATACTTACCGCGTTCTTATTTGCTAATAATAGAAAATCTGTAAACATTACCTAACGAGTTGTACGTAGTTATGGATCTAATGTAGATTTAAAGTGATGAGGTGTAGCAAGTTTGGCTAGTGTTTTAGCTGCATCGCAACCATCACTACGTGAGGGAGGAATCACACAGTACATAATGCAAGTGTTCTGCTATTCCCATGTTAGCTCACTTGCCTAGTATGGGTCAGCCCCCTGTTTTTTCAATTATATATTGGTTTCTTTTTCATTTTTTCATTTTTATTACAACAATTACATAAAGAACAATTACAGTTTACAGAAAACGTATAAGATTTAAAACGATTCTTCAAGATCTTCATCCGGGAAAGCGGTTATCACAAAATTGTGCTTCTTGCTGAGCACTACCTAAAATATATTACTGAATTAAATACAAATAACAAAGAAACATAACTATATCGCTAGCTTTTACTTTCAGAAATGAATGTTCTTTAAATCAAATATTCCTTAATTATGTACGCACCTTTATGTACGAGATTTTTTGGTTAATATTTCTGAACTGATTTACCTAACTTTCAGTAGCAATTCAGATTGTTAAGAACTAACGCAAATACTGAAGCAGAGGTTGTCGTCCTGCTATTTACTATCGATCAAGTAAAAGAAGATATAAAGGACTGGAATGATGGATGCGGTAGTAAAATTTGTTAAATGAAATTTCCACTATCACAATTTGAGCCTTCCTTTCTCCAAACGGTTCAGACTGTTTTCTAGAACATATTCGATTAATTGCTCAAAATGTATTCCGAGAAAGATGTAATACAGGTAGAATAATTGCCTTTATTGCCTACTGTACATTACTGATTGACGTATATAAAATGGATAAAAATACTGTAATTTACTGGTGTTCTTTATGTATATGTCACCGTAAAATTGTATAAAACGGAATTATGTATAATTCCGCTTTATTTCAGGAATTATACATAATTCCTGAAACGTTCAGGAATTTTGTATAACTCTTGTTTTCATCACCAAATTATACAGTTTTACGTCTAATTTTAGGAATTATACATAATTCCTGAATATTTTCAGGAAATTTGTATAATTCCTGAACTTTTCAGGAATAGTGTAAAATTCATGAACCTTTTAAAGAAATTTAGTATTAGTCTGTCTGACTTGCCTTGTACAAGAACTACTAATTTTGTAACTCTAGTTCTAAAATTTTGCTTAAATTCACACAGTCTAACTTGTAATATGTTATTATTTAATAATTTCTTAAAAAGAGCCTATGGATTTTTCTGATTTTTAGGTGCAAGGGTTGATTCTAAAAATTAAAAACTTCATATCCTCTAAAAGCTAAAAGAGCTAAAACAGAAACATCAGTACACATAAGTAATAACATATTAGAGGTAGACTGTATGAATTTAAGCAAAATTTAGATGAGCAAAAATTTAGAACTAGATTTACAAAATTAGTAGTTCTTGTACAAGGTAAGGCAGACAGACTACTACAAAATTTCCTAAAAGGTTCACGAATTCTACAATATTCCAGAAAGGTTCAGGAATTATACAAAATTCCTGGAAATATTCAGGAATTACGTATAATTCCTAAAATTAGACGTAAAGCTGTATATTTTGGTGATGAAAACAAGAGTTATACAAAATTCCTGAACGTTTACTTATTATTACAAGTTAGACTGTGTGAATTTCAGTGAAATTTTAGAACTAGAGTTACAAAATCAGTAGTTCTTGTACAAGGCAAGGCAGACAGACTAATACTAAATTTCTTAAAAAGGTTTATAAATTTTACATCATTCCTGAAAGGTTCAAGAATTATACAAATTTCCTGAAAATATTCAGGAATTATGTATAATTCCTAAAATTAGACGTAAAACTGTATAATTTGGTGATGAAAACAAGAGTTATAAAAAATTCCTGAACGTTTCAGGAATTATGTATAATTCCTGAAATAAAGCGGAATTATACATAATTCCGTTTTAAACAGTTTTACGGTGACATATATATGCTTATAGAAAACAAAATTGCTAGTGCGAAAACATTGTAATTATGCAGATTCATGTGAAATCTTTGTGTAACTACATATGTTTGTATATGTGCCTCCCCATGTACAATTTATCTCCATGAGCAAACACTTAAAAGGTGGGAAAGTGAAGAAAGAAGTGACAGAAATGTTTACGTGGAAATTAGTAGCAGTCAGTGCTCCAATTGACAAAAAGGATCTTCTAACTATTCGACTAGATAGATAGCTCTAGCAAATTAAAAACAAGCACTTAACAAATCAACCAATCAGAAGCTACCTAGTTCAAATGATTTGAATTCTGTATGCAGCGCAGGGATTGTGCAAACAGTGACACTCAATTAGAATTTATGTGAAGACTTTTCATAAGTGCATGGGCAAACAGTGTAAAGGACAATTCATGACTATGTGCAAAAGGTTTTTCATATGTGCATGGGCAAACACAGAAAAGAAAATTTTGTGCAAAACGATTGACAGTTATATAGAAATCCGACTAAACCACGACGGTGTAGTCTTGTTTGGCCCAACTCTGATTTGGCCCAACAACATGGAAAACCAGACTTTATAGCTGAATAAGACAGGGGTGACTGAGGGTGGCGGTGGCGAGTGGTCCTAGAAATCTCAAAAATCCACTACTACCCAAAAATAAGATCAAAATGTCACCCAAAAATGAGATAAAAAACGGCTCCCCAAACCGCGATCAAAAATGTCTCCCAAACAGCGCTCAATTGATCTCTCAAACTACTGTTTTGTACGTTACATTAACATGGGATTCAAATAACCACCCAAAAGTGGGATCAAAAATGGCATCCAAAAGTTTGAATTATTACATATATTTTCATTACATTATCATGGGATTAAAACTGTCACCCAAAAGTTGAGGTAAAAAATGTCACCCAACTGTGGAATCAAGCATGGCTCCCAAAAGTTTGAATCATTACATATATTTCCGTTACATTATCATGGGATCAAAATAGTCATTCAACAATAAGATCAAAACAGTCACCCAAAACTGGGATTCAAAACAGTCACCCAAAAATTGAGATCAAAAATGTCACCCGAAAAAAGGGATCAAAAGTGTCACCCAAAAAATTCAGTCATTACATATTAGCCTGATGACCTTTCACAACTAATTAGTCACCGAAATATGAGAGACAAACAGTACCCAATAATGAGATTAAAATGGTCACCCAAAAATAAGATCAAAAATGTCACCCAAAAATGAGATAAAAAACGGCACCCCAAACCGGGATCAAAAATGTCTCCCAAAGAGCGCTCAATTGATCTCTCTATTAGTACTGACATGGAAGCAGAACAAGCGGTGTCAGTCTTAGTAGATTACGAATCCAAAAACTGTCCGTCATTGTAGGCGGCAATAACAAGCTCGTAATTAATTTAGCTGTAACTAACTAACTAATTTAATAAGACCAAGAGTACAAAACTAATGTGAAACGATAAGAAAATATGCAAATTGCATTTAAAGAATGTCAAATTTGCATTCGCATAATTATGAGTAACATATTCATGCTCTCAAACGGATGCAGTCGCTTACGTACGCGCGTCTGCTTGCGCCAGGAACTATGAACGCAGCATAAACCTATAATCCTGCATATATCGACTCCGCTGTCCCGTGCAACTGGAAATGAGCAACAAACCAAAACCCGAACACTGAAAAGAATAAGCAAGGAAGTAGTACCTAATAATTAAGAATTTGCTTCACCTGCAGTTCAACTCCTACTCCATTACACCTTATGCCACAGTCACAGCAACGTATCAGCGGAACTCTCAGTTCAGGAATCATCGCAAGATGGAGTAGAGAATAGATTGGAGTAACTATAGAACTGGCCCTGGCCTAGAGTTCGCAACGATATTTATGGACCGGTGTAACAGTAAATTATTACTCCCCGTAAATTATTACTCCCCAGTAATAATTTCCTAGGAAATTATTACTCCCCCAGTAATAATTTCCTAGGAAATTTTTACTGCCGCAAGGAAATTTTTACTCCCCCACCCTTTAAATTTTTAGTTTTTCAGTAATAATTTCCCTTTGAATTTTTACTCCCTAAGTAATATTTCCCTTTAAATTTTTACTTTTCCAGTAATAATTTCCCTTTGAATTTTTACTCCCTAAGTAATATTTTCCCTTTGAATTTTTACTAACCCAGTAATACTGTTATTAATACCTAGGTTGATTGATAAGCTGTGCCTTGGATTGACAGTTTCATCAACAAAATCCATCAGAGGGTCTGTGGACTGTACACCATGCAAGCTGGAGGGCTGCTACTTAACAGATGCGTTCTGCACAAATATACCCAGGGACGTTTTTTAGTCGCCCCGATTGCTACTTTCTAGCTACAGTAATCGATTGACAAATTTGGAAAAAAGTATGCAAAATACAGGCTGTGCACACATTTCAGCTTATTTCTCTATAACGAAGAGCGATTTCACAATAAATAAAAAAATCGTCCCCAGCCATTTGATGGAGGTATCGAATGATATAGCCGATGTCTCACGAAAAAA
The DNA here is from genome assembly GCA_030248195.1 of Trissonchulus latispiculum. Lineage (NCBI taxonomy): Eukaryota > Metazoa > Nematoda > Enoplea > Enoplida > Ironidae > Trissonchulus > Trissonchulus latispiculum. Next base: position 8,494 of record JASAND010017573.1, on the reverse strand, counting down.
TTTACTTGAGTGCAAAAAATCTGAAAATTATGCTTCTTCTAAAATGTATTAAAAATTTTTTAGTGCGTAATGAGAGTAATAATGGTGCAAACTTTATGTGACCAAAGGGAATCACCACCTTAAAGTGGTGGTATTGTTTCCCGTATTTTGGGTGATTGCTTTCACGAATGTATTCCAAAATGTCTGAAACTTTCAGGATACACTACCTCGGTGGTTCGGAGCACTTTAGGAATACTTTCCGAGTCTTTGTCTGAAACTTTAAACATTTTCGATTTTTGTCGAATAAGTCTTATAGGGTTGTTTGAAGTTAACCAAAACCATGTGCAATCGATAGAGCTTGTCAAACTATAACTTTACCCGTGGGCCAATTTTTTTATCTTTAACATTCCGAGAGATAAACGAGATTTAAGATTATTGAGGTCAAAAACCAGGGATTTCCAAATTTTCAGATTTTTGTCAATTGCTGCAGCATGTAACTACAACATTCGACAACGGTATACCCCAATTAAAACCGTCCAAACGTATATACATATTTTGTGTAAAAATGAGCGTGTTTACGCCAGTCTAGCTAAAGTTGTAACCGATTTTCTTCCGATTTTTCAAAAACTGCAATCACTTTGTTTTAAACAAGGATTTCTCTGAACTGCCTCAATCAAACAGCAAACTATTTCACACAACCATTTTCGCACTATTGTCGAGGGTCATTTTTCTTGGTTTTTGTAGAAACTTTCACAAAGCTGTGTAATTCTCATTCAAAGTGTCCATTTTTTCCTTATTTTAGGGGAGTAAAAATTTCAGGGGAGTAAAATTTCCTACTGGGAGTAAAGATTACCTGGGAAATTACTACAGGGGGAGTAAAATTCACTAGTGTAATGTGGGTAATAGCGTCCCCGCTATCACCCCCCTTCCAAGTCCTTTCCTAATTCCCACTTTCAATGTTTTTCCTAAAAACTCCCCCAAAATCCCCCAAATTCCCCATAAATATTGTAGTGTTATAATTGTTGGGAAGCCCGATAATTTTGTACTACTTTGTATGTAAAATCCCCCCTAAAATATTGTGCATTGCTAACTTTATGCTCATCTTTTAAAAATTATTTAAAATTGTCTATTTCTGAGCGTAAACTTAACATTGCACATATTTCCATTTCTGGTTGGCTTAGCGAAGATAGACCCTCCCGTTCCCAACGCATAACAAAATTCTCCTTGAATGATTACATCATCTTTTCTTCAGTTGGGAGTTTGTCAAGTCACGGAGCGGTCGGTTTCTGAGATTGGGGCCCCGCCTTTTGCCATTTCCACACCCAAAGCGTGAGTTCTTAGTTTTTCGATTTTTTCCTCTTAAAATCCTTTCAACTCACACTCTTTAACCCCCTTTTGGTCCTAACCCCCTTCTAATTTGTTTTTCCTTTTTTCCTAACTTTCCCCCTCCCCTTTCCGTCCTATTTTGCGGGGTTGCCCCCGTTTTCCCCGGGTCTAACTTCATTAGCTAACTCCCCTCCCCCGGTTTTATTGTATTCTTCCGTTGCCCAATTTGTTGCTGGTCCCCTCCCCATTGTTTGTATTTCCTTTTTGTGCCCTTTTTCTGTTTGCTGTGCGGGTAGCCCGCTATTTCTGCTTGTCCTATCTGGGTATCGCCGGAAGGACTTCCCTGTCATAACCTTGTCCTGTATTTTCCTAATAAATCCGCCGGTTGTCTTTTGCCTTGTTAATTTATTTATTAACACTAAATTTTACTAGTCTTTGTTCTCTTTCTTAGCTAGGTAGAGCTCTGGGATTAGCCCGGAGCTGACTTGCATCTGAGTCCAATCTGTGTGTGTGTTCTCCCGTTTTTGTTAGGCGCCCCGTTGGCGTCCCCCAAAAATTACCCGTCCCCCCTTGGCGAGGCAAGTCGGTGGAAAGAGAGCCGCCTGGACTAAATATCTCCACCCGCAGTCGCTGGTCAGCGTTCTTGCGCACAGTTCCACTTGTAAAATTTGGGGCGTGAGCTCAGTGGTTAAAATCCCTAGCTCCCTCAATATTTTACATTAGGCTGCCAGTTTCAGGCTCCTCCCTAATATTTTTCCCCCTAAAATATTTTTCCTATTTTTCTCTCTCCCCTAAATTAATTTTTCTAGCCCTCCCCTAGTCCAAAAAAATTTTTAGAGCCCCAAATAATTTTCCCCTATACCTACTACCTGTAAAGTTTCCCCCCCCCCCCCACCCTATCCATTTTCCTTGAATTGACTGGGTTCGCCGGTCTTTTATCCCTTTGGTGTTGGTGTATACCCATTCCCCCCGTGTGGATTCACAAAGGTCTGCAATTGACGTCATTCCCAATTGCAAACCTTTGTGTTAACTTTTTTTGGCCCGCCCCCGCATTGCTTGAGTCCTTATCAGGCGCCTGACTCTGCTTTGGACTTTTGAAGTCCCGCCCACGCATCGCTTAAAGTCCCAGTCAGACGCCTGACTTCCTGTCACTTCCCCGTGAATTTTATTAACCCCGGTTCTTTGCTGTTGACTAGTGGCGTGTCTATTTTATAGTATTGGTTTATTTTTCTGAATTCTTAGTGCGTGTTATTTTTTGTATCCTTTTCGAAATTAGTTTTATAGTTGGGTAGCCCAACTCTACCCCTTGATTATCACCGTGACCACGCCAAGTGATAATCCATCCCCATTATACCAGCAACTCCCTGCCAGACCTACATTTACATCAATTTGCCCCCCCACCCAGAAAATTTTTGGGAGGGAAATATAAAATTTTGTAAAATTTGGTTGGATTCCGGGACCCGCCCAGGAATCTAACCTTGTACGGTTGGACGACGTAAGCCCCAACTTGTGGGCTGCTGATCATCCCCTGGACGGACTCCCCGCCAATCCAGGTCAATTCGGAGATTTGATCCAACCCCGAATTCTGACCCGAAATACGTGCGTATAATCGGAGTTTCGTGTCCCTGGCCTAGAATCCCTGATCTTTCCTAGTTATATACGTATATCGCCCCCAAAAGTCCCTATCGTCCCCAAGTGTTACCCAAAGTTCTGATATACGTATATAACTAACTTGGTGAGTTGTGTTTTTTTTGTGTTGTGTTTATAATGGATAATCGCCCCCCTGAAGATGACCCCTTTGACAGTAAACCCAGAGTGGCCCGATCCCCTGACCCTCCCCCTCCTGACCTTGGGGCCGTGGTCGGAAGTTCTGGGCAGCACGGATCTTCCGTCCACATCCGCCTCGGGTCAGGACTGAGTCCCGAGGACGATCTACACCCCTCGTCGGACTACCCCCAGGACGGAGGTAGGGGAAGCCCCTCCCGTCATGACCCCACGGTTCATTTGGACGGTTCTGACCCGAGCGAAGAAGCCCCACCCCCCAACCCCACTCCCCTGGAACAGCCGTCCGGAAAGCCCCAACCCAAGAAAAACCCGCTCTGGGTTTTTGTCCCAAAGCCCCGGCGTGTCCTGGATGGGCTCCCCCTCCCCATCAAACCCCATTGGAGTATTTTTATGATTATTCCCCCCATACCCCCGGATACCCTAAACCCCATTTGCCTACTAGGGAAGCCCTGGTAGTGCAAACCTGCCCGTCCACGAAACGCCATGCCAAATCCATTACGGCCTCTAGTGGAACGAAACCATCCCAAGGCCCCCACGATCAGATCAAATCCCGCCCATATGGAATTCGAAATAATTCCAATTCTTACCCCCGTAACCACAACTCCAGAACTCATGGGCCCAGGTTGTGCTTCTGGTGCACCCAAGAGGGGCACGGGTGGCAATACTGCCCCACCCGTATACGCGCAGTCGGCAACCTGGGGCCCAACCACCCCGGATTCCTACGTATGTTAGCGAGCCCGAAGGTGATGGCCAGCCCCCAACCTCAAGCGCGGACCCCCCTTTGCCAACAAGGAGGTGACCTGAGTGACCTCCAACCCCAACCCAGTCCTCAAGTTAGTCATCAACCCACTTCCTATGGCCTTTTCCAGAACCAGGGAAACGCCAACCTGGGGCGCCGTCAGTAAGCCCCGACGTGCGCCCCCGGTTTGACCCCTACCCAGTTAATATGGCCCCCGTGTATGAAGTGACTGATAACCCTCGGATGGTCAATCGGAGCTCAGAGGAGCCCGAATCCTTACCATATTTCTCACCAAGTGGCCATCACCCGGAGTCACATCAGTCACCGACGGTCTCAGTGTCCTCTTGTTCAACGGAGTATACCCCATCCCCACCCTCCTCCCAATCTACGAAACCCCCCAGCCTGTTTGACCACGAGGTCGAACCCCCTTACCCTGTCCAACGTCGCCTTTCATTTTTGGAGCCCAAACGCACACGAACTTGTCAGTGGAGGCCGCGGACTTGCCTACCCACCCATCCTGAGTATAGCCCCCAGCCAGCAGGGAAAAACTTGGTGTTGCGAGGTTGCGAAAGGTCTAATCGTCAGCAGTGGACTCCCTCTCGCGGATGCTACGGGAAGCCCGTAGCGTCCAACAAGATCCAAGTACCTATCCCCTCCCTAATTGATCCACTGTTGACGCCCAAAATTTTACCCCGTACAAACCATGTACGTACACATTCCACCCCTAAGTTTATTCTAAGCCCTGGGGAGATGTTGATGACTGGCGAGGGCCAGCAACACCTCCCCAGTACCTCGCATCACCAGGATGGTCCCACTACAGCTACCCCTACCACGGCCTCCACTCGCAATGCCCCCGGAAACTCCCACCCCATGCGGGACACAGGAAACTACTCTTGGAAAATAGTTTCCCGACATTCCAAGCGTGCTCGTCACGACCACGCCTCCCCTATTGCTATTTCCACTAACCCCTTTGGCCCCGACCAGTGGGCTCCGTGCTTTGAATTGGGCGACATGTTCCAGGATCCCCGAGAGTCGCTCAGTCCGGTGGAGGATCATCAGCAGGAATCGTACCCAAAACTCCCTAAAGCTGTTGAGAAGTCTCCTGGGGACTTCTCCTCAACCATGAACCTTACCCGCCAAAAATTCGAAGAATTCGAAAGCCTGCTGTTGAACCTTCTGGGTCGAATTCGTCACTGCATGGAGGAGCTGGACATGTCCGGTCAACTCTGCCAACCCCACGAGCCCACCAGAAGCGACTCTTTGCCCAAACCCAAACGACTCCCTCGACCCCACCTTTGTCAGCGATCCCAATCTATGGGAGAGCTAACCTTGCCACCCGAAAGCCTAATTCCTATTACTACCAATGAGCCCCAGCCGCCAACCTCAGCGGCTACCCCTACTACCTTCACTACCCAAAATGCCTCAACTCAGGTTTTAGAGGTTGAGGACCCTGAGACCCAGCCCAAACCCACTGCTCTCTTGGGAGAGCTGGTCCATCAAACAGAAAGTCCCACCCCTGCTGTTATAAATGAGTCTCAGCTGCCAACCCCAGCGGTCATTCCTACTACCTTCCCTACCCAAAATGCCTTTGCTCAGGTTTCGGAGGCTGAGGACCCTGAGACCCAACCCAACCCCACTCCGCTCAGCAACCTGAATGACCAAAATCAATCCTTCGAAGCCGAGGACGCTGAGGCTCAAGATACTCCTGACCATGAACAGACAGGTCCCGTCAGTGACCTCGTCCAAGCAATCCTGACTGACACTACCCCTTTTTACGTGTCCCAGTGTACTCGTCTGCCCTCCCAAAAAAGCCCCCACCTGCTGGTAAGTATTTTTGGTGTGAAGGCCCTAGCCCTTTTGGAGTCCGGTGCGAATGTCTGCTACATATCCAAGGCATTTTTCGACCATGTAAATGCCTCCGGTACCCTCTCCCTTGCCCTTCATACCTCTGCGGCTTCCAAATTCTACACAGCTGCGGAGGATACGTCCCTTGACATATTGGGGAAATGTGAGATACCCTTTTTGTGCAACGGGCACAAATATTCATTTCCCTTCCATGTTGCCCAAGGTCTGTACCAAGATTTTATTATTGGTTATGACCTCATGCAAAAATATGATTGGTCCGTAGTCCCCAAGTCCCATTCCCTTTCTACCCCTATGTGGCAGACATCACTCCTTACCCCAGACGAGTTACGGGCACTGGCCGATAAATTTTGTATTACCGTAACGAACAGTGTCATTTCCGGTAACCTTATCCAAACCCCGATAATCTCAGGCACTTGCAGCCCGCCTAGTTGCCTGAGCACATGGCAGGCCAATACCAGCAACACTTGGGATCTTGTTGTTGCTACCCTCGAAACGACACCCTTGCCCAAGCCTATTAATGCGTTATCTCCATGATCTACGAATCCCATGCCCAGAAACCGCTAAACGAAAAACCCGTAATGATTTATTTTTGTAAGTTTTGTAAGCTGTTTTTAGAGTTATGTAGGATAACTCTGGGGTCCTGCTGGTCAGGACCCTACTCCCCCATATTTTTTTATTAGGGTTACGCTACGTGGTAACTCAAAAAGAGTCTGGAGTGTTAGACCCTTCACCCTGCCCGACATGGTATACCCACCCGTCCCTTTCCCCCTAATCTAATTGTCCCTTCCCTCCTCCTCTTTGTACATTATTAATGTAGGCCTACACCACTCACTTTAATTAATCTGACGCGTCAGTAAATAAATACGTAAGTAGGGTCTTTTGTTTGTATGATTGTTTGCGTGTTTGTTTGTGGTATAAATGTACGTATATGTGTCTAACTTTCGTATAAATGTTTCTAGGGTCAAAAATTGTAGGACCCTACGTACGATTATTTCTATTTTATATTATTTTTAAATTTTTGGGTTTTTCTCTTTTCAGTCTAAAATTGGGGTTTTCCTTTCGTATATTTATACATTTCTTGTATACTTATACGATTTATATTACTTTTATTATTCTTCTTTTACGATTTCTATTTAAACTAAAATGGGGTTTTTTATGTCTTTTTCTCTTTCTCCCTCACGTTACGATCCTTTATTAGGTATACATATGTATTCTAATAACTCCAAAATTTTTCTCCCTTTAGGGTCCTACATACGTATGTACTTTTGATTCCTAGGTATATATGTTTTGTATGCATGGTATGTATGATAATTAAATAGTATGTTCCTCCCCTAGTTTTTTTGTTGTTCTCTTTTCCCCCTCCGGTCCGTTTGTTTCGCTTGTATGCTACATACGTACAAGCAAAAACTGCAGGTAAGTAGTACCTCGTACCCTAGGACCGTACCGTAAGGTCCTGCCGATCCTACGTATGTACCTGTATACCATGTCCAGTTCTTTTTATGATTTTAGTTATTTCGACCGATGGTCGAAATGAGGCCAATTTGCTCGAATGGGGCACGGCCCATCCTCATACCCTGTTTGGTGGATTTCAACGCGTTCGGGTTGAAATTCCAAACTTCATCCTTTTTGCCTTTTCCCAAAACCTGTCCTGTCCCCTGCCCCTTACCCTGGGTTTTTCGTCCCCTCCCTACAACTACCATTTCGGTAGTTCACTTCCAAAATATTGACACTGTTCTCACCCCAGCACACTCTTTCTTACAATTCTTCACCTTTGTGTATGCACTGCTCTTTGTTTGTTTCAGAGCTGGTGCTTCCGTGCAATTTTGGTGCCTTATTTTATATAGAAGTAGATTAGTGGGCACTGAAGTTGATCCCTGCTTAATTTGGTGCTGTTCTCTGGCTTTTATATGAGCCGGAGAAATTCCATTAATTTCCGCGAAGGTTCCATCTGGCCCCGAATACGACGACTTGATCCTCCTCAACCCTTGGACGTCAACAGTTTTGCCCAATTCCCCGAGCTCGACCAAGCTTTTTGGAACCCGGTGCTACCGATGAGCCAGAATTCCTCTAGAAGAGAGACTGGGCAGCCCGGCTCTCAAACCCTCCCCAATACCCTACCCGCCTCTGAACCCGGTCCCCAACAATCTCCTGTGGGCCCGTCCGCGGAGATCCCGTCCCGACCCCCCACGACTGAATTTTTACTTGTGAACCCTATCGTACGTTACACAGAACACCCCCCAGTCCCTAGCCCAGGTTCAGTTCTATCGGATGGCGGCAGACCGCCGTCCCGCCCAGCTGGTACTCCGCCGGCTGACGCCCCTTCCCCCGCAGCCAACCTAGCCAATGGGATACAAGGTGCAGTATCCCAAGCCCAGGCAACTCAGGCCGCGCAGGCAGTGCAGACACCCCCAGTCTCGACTGCCTCTCCCGGCCTGAGTAAAATATTCTCCCTTCGCCCTCAAGTGTGCCAATTCCCGACATCAGAGTTGGCACAATCCCTTACCTCCAGTCATGCCTCCACCGTTGCTTACCGGTCAATTGATTCCAAGCGTATAACGAGACCCATGCCTCTCCCCCAAGTGTCCCAGCAAACCTGGGTCCCGCCGGGCTGGCTTCCCCAGTGCTGGCGGCAGCATCTGACACCCCCCCAAGCATCCCAGCAACCCGGTCCCGCCGGGTTTGTTCCCCAGTGCTGGCGGCAGCATCTGATACCCCCCCAAGCATCCCAGCACCCTGGTCCCGCCGGGTTTGCTTCCCCAGTGCTGGCGGCCGCAGCTGGCGTCCCCCCCAAGCATCCCA
>JASAND010017572.1:0-17229 GCA_030248195.1 Trissonchulus latispiculum | reverse complement strand
AATAATCTTAGCTTAAATAATCTTAAAATCTAGCAAATTGTAAGGTCGCCAAATTTCTTAGTTTTGACTCCGACTGAACGCATGAAAGAAGTGGCAATTCTGGCAAAAGATTATCTTTAGCATCAGCCAATCTGCATTAGTAATTATAATTAATTGTTAATTATTTGCATTGTTTGTTTAAATGCGTGAAAGGCCCTGAAATTTGAGATTCGAAAGGATGTGAAAATGGGTCTAGGGTGGGAAAAAATAACCTGAATTGTTTGATTCGTAAAGCTGAGAACATTGCAACTCAAGCACTAAATTCACATTTTTAGAGGCAGATATTTAGTGACCGCGAAAACGTTAAAAAAGCACAAATGTTAAGGAAGTATTCAAAACATCAATACAATATGGAATAATACTTTTCCTCAATAGATTTGGTCGGGGCAAGTTTGTATGCCATGGCCATTACAAGATTATAAGTTTTTATGTCACGAATAAAAATACCAGAAGTTTAATCAAAGCTGGAGGAACACTAAAATCCTCATACAAGCTAATTAAAGAAAGCAGAAGACTAGAAATAAGATTGGCAATAAAATCTAAAATCTCAAAAACATTGCACTAGTATTATGACCGGCCTGTTAACGAATAGTACCTGAGGATTATCAGTCAGATTTGGGTTTGGAAGCGGCTACCAAAAAGGGCAATATGGGTCTGAGAAATACGATGGATTCATAGGCCATTGTTCCATTCCTTGTTTTCCAAGGAAGCTGTCTGGAGCTCATCCTTCAAGACTCTATTTAGTCTTTCAGTCTTGCCTAAAAGTTTTCTATTAAATTATACCAAAGTTTATGTTCTCACAAAAACTGATGGTAGATTGCAATGCTGTTTGTTAAGCCCGGTTCACACTAGGCTATCTACAGGCGATCTACTTGCCGGCGATTTAAGGGCAATGGCAATATTGCCAACAGTGCGACCGTTAACACGGCATCACCAAGATTGCTGGCAGTAGCGGAGAATTTAAATTATAGTCGAGAGGCAATCTGTCCGCTCCTATATTTACATGTTCACATGTCACAACGCTTTCTCACTGTCCTAACTTAGATTGCTGGTTGACAGCAATACTGCTGGAAAATTTAGCACTATCCATGCTAGCAAGAGTACATAATGTAAGAGTATGAAACTCTTACACTAGCATGAACAAATCATGCTAGGTATGCTCGGTTCAGTAACTCGGGACCCCCCCCCCGTAACTTCCGGGGGGGGAGGTCCCACTTTGCACTAATTACACGCTTTCATATAAGCGTGTGTCTGCTCGCTGATTGGCCCACTAGCCTACGGCTACTGTAAGTAATTTATTAGTTATCTTAATTAATTAATTATAACTTTAATTAGTTTAGTACAATCAAAAAACTAATTCGACAACTGTGTAGCATTTTTTCTGCTCTTTCCAATGATGTAAAAATTGTTGCACACTACATTCCTGCGAATTTTTGTATTGTGCAACAGTCTTTATATCATTGGAAAGAGCAGAAAAAATGCTACAAAGTTGTCGAATTATTTTTTTGATTGTACTAAACTACTTAAGTTATAATTAATTAATTAAAATAACTAATAAATTACCTACAGTAAGCCGTAGGCTAATGGGCCATTCAGCGAGCAGACACACGCTTATATGAAAGCGTGTAATTAGTGCAAAGTAGCGGAAGCTACGGGGGGTCCCGACCCGAGTTAATGAACCGAGCATACCTATCGTGATTTTTACATGCTAGTATAAGAGTTTCATACTCTTATATTATGTACTCTTGATACTAGCAATAAATGAGCAATCTGTTAGAAGTCATATTGCTGACAATCATTGCCAGTGATGACAATCATTGCCAGCAATTATTTCCTATTAATCTTGAACCGGGCTTTAACAAACGTTAACAAGCTTTTGAACGCTTTAAAGCAAACTAGGGAACAATTTTGCACTACACTGCACACCCTAGAACAGCGTTAAGGTTTAGTTTTGGGCTTAGGTTAAGCTTGACTAAGAGTAGATGATTGGCCTTTTCTTGCCACGGCTGTTAAATTTTGGGTCGCGACGTATCGCCCATCTTTACCTATGGGCGTCTTCAGGCTGGTAGCCCTTAAGAGGGCTGTTGGGATAAGAGGTGGTCCGGGATTTGATCCGTGACCGTACGCGCCACTCCTGTGTAACATTACCACTATACTACCCAGGGGACAATTTTACTTACTTGGAACTTATACTTATTGTATTCCCCCAGTTTCAATTGCACTAGTGTGTACACTGTTACAATGTACTTGTATTGTGTGTACACTAAGGCTGTGTATTAGACTTTCCTTTGATGTTGCCGCCTACGTTAGAGTCCAAGTTCTGATAGCCAGATGTCACTTATATCAATGCTTGGTTGACTATAAGCTCGTGTTCCCCGATTTTTCACCCCGCGTATCACCAGGACCAGCCCTTGACATAATGAAGCGAAAACTGGAGAGCGACATCAGCCTCCCAGAAAGAACAGATCTCAGCATAGACACTATAATGGAATTGACCACCTTCTGCGTGAAATCCACCTACTTCACCTTCAATTGTGAATGGTTTAAACAGACAAGCGGACTTGCCATGGGATCCCCGCTATCGCCTGCACTGTGTAACCTCTACATGGAGAACTTCGAAACGTTAGCCATAGCCTCAGCAGCTAAGAAACCTAGCCTGTGGTTGCGCTATGGAGACGATATCCTCTGTGTATGGAAACATGGTCTGGAAGAACTGGGAAATTTCAAAGATCATCTAAACAGGCAAAACCCAGCAATCAAGCTAACAACTGAACTAGAGGATAATAACAAGTTGGCGTTCATGGATGTCGAAATAACAAAGACTAATGGAAGTATCCAGACATCAGTGTATAGGAAAAAGACGCACACAAACAGATATCTACACTACGAATCAAACCATCCGAAGTGTGTGAAAAGTGGAATAATAAGATGCCTCCACAGTAGAGCTACAGCCGTATGCCAAGAACAGCAGTTGAAAAGAAAAGAAGAGAGCATTCTAAGGAAAGCATTCCAACAAAACGGCTACCCTGCTAAAGTAATAAGGGAAGCAATGTCTGCTCGAAGAACCAGGCCCAGGCCAGAAGAGAAAGCAGAGAAACTAACGGTTGTCCCTTACGCAGGTAGAGACACCGACAAACTGAAGAGAATATGTAGCTCCTATGGTGTAAAGCTAGTGTTCAGCAGTCGCGACACATTGAGATCACGATTGTCCAAACAGGGACCAAACGGATCCGAGGTCAAAAATTGTGTGTACGAGGTGCCTTGCAGCGACTGTAACAAAGTCTACATTGGCCAAACAAGCAGACCTCTGAGTCAAAGACTGAAAGAACACAAGAAAGCATGTGAGAAAGGTGAGGTATACAAAAGTGGAATAGCAGAACATTGCTGGTCAAATGACCACGGACCAAACTGGGCAGAAGTTAAAGTGCTGGCTAAGGAAAGAAACCTAAGAAAGAGAGAAATTAAGGAGACGATAGAAATGAAAAAGCGGGGAACACGAGCTTATAGTCAACCAAGCATTGATATAAGTGACATCTGGCTATCAGAACTTGGACTCTAACGTAGGCGGCAACATCAAAGGAAAGTCTAATACACAGCCTTAGTGTACACACAATACAAGTACATTGTAACAGTGTACACACTAGTGCAATTGAAACTGGGGGAATACAATAAGTATAAGTTCCAAGTAAGTAAAATTGTCCCCTGGGTAGTATAGTGGTAATGTTACACAGGAGTGGCGCGTACTGTCACGGATCAAATCCCGGACCACCTCTTATCCCAACAGCCCTCTTAGGGGCTACCAGCCTGAAGACGCCCATAGGTAAAGATGGGCGAAACGTCGCGACCCAAAATTTAACAGCCGTGGAAAGAAAAGGCCAATCATCTACTCTTAGTCATGAAACGCCACGAAGAACATATAGATCAGAATTAGGTTAAGCTTATTTCCATTAACAAACGCCTATTTTACAAGCTTTGAAATTAGATCCAATCAGTGTTTAAAAGCCAAAATCTTAAAACATTTGAAAACTGTTGTCAATTTTACGTACACAACGTTTCGAAATGACCATTGGTTGTAATACATATTTTACAGCTATACTTATGGGTATACCGCAACTAATATTAGCTTGGCTGGGTTTGCTTATTCTTTCTTGTACACAGCAATATATTTTAATTTTTTGTTATTGTAGGTGATACCCAGCTTCAAAGAAGAACACGAGACACCAAAATCACTCAAATTTCGCAGCACATCAGCATCATCGAGCAGCACATCTCCCAGATATCCGTAAAGCCGGGATCAAGTCAGAAAACTCTAGATCTGCTGAATAAACATAAAGCCAGTCTAGAGTCAACCCTGGGAAATGTTAAGTCACAGCTCAATCTAGTGCAAAGGGAAGCGGAGGGGATCACGAAAGATCGGGATTTGACGGCTTTCCTGGGCGCCGTAACCACTCTCAGCAACAGTCTACAAAAGTTTAAGTCAGGCGATCCCATTCAAATTACTACCGGAGTGCTGGATACGGTAGCCAGTTTCGCTAGCCTTGCGGGGCCGGCTGGTTACGGTGTCAGCGCTGTGCTTTCGCTGCTATCTGGACTGATCGGACTGGTCGGGCCGGAACAGCCTTCGATGAGCGAAATTGTCGATTCGATCATTCGAGAAAGACTGGCTGAGAGTCGACGAAATGAAATGATCGATGAAATCGGAGGAGCCAAACGTGTTCTGGTCACCTCCCATGCCTACCTGAACGGAATACGAAATCTGAACCTAACCATGGCCGACGTGGCTTCACTGTCCTGTCATGTTCCCGTCTACCAGGGCGTGGAACTAATGGGAAAGTTGGCCAGCTATATGGATCGAATAACGAAAGGTATCTAAAACTCATCCAAAACTCTTGATCAATCTAAACGGTTTTGGGCAATTAATAGGGTTCTGTTGACTGTGTCGGTTGAGTTTCACTTGGTATAAACTTGACCTATTACAAATAGAGACTATTTTGTGAAAGATCAGTACTGAAAGATGTGAAAAAAGTGTCCAGGTTGGGGATCGAACAGACGAATTTCAGATCATTTGTTAGAGCGTCCAACCAGGACAGTGAAATCGCTTTATTGTGATTTCAAGCTCTCTAGGGTTCTGATATTTCACAAATCCAGTACTTTTATCAGAGCCAAACTCTACTCCATTTTATTGAAAATGAAGACATATGCAAAGTCAGTCACTAAAGCTTTAGTACGAAACAGGAGAGAGCCAGTGAGCGCAGTGAGTGCATTTTCCTCTGAGCGAACTGGTCTCTGGAGCTCCTTTATATCATAATCCTAATTCTCAATAATATTTTAATATTGTCCAATTTTAGGATCTGAAGGAACGCACATGGTCCAACTGTATGTGGATTTGAGCGGATTAAGAGACGCCATGTTGATCTCCATGAGAGATATCGCCATGACGTCATCCTTTCTCTCAGCTACCTCTGAGGGAATTCTCAGTGTTATCAACGCTGGTCATGCTCAAGATCTGACAACGTTGTCTCTTCTGCGCAGACCGCACTTTAAAGACTTACCTACCTACATAGACTACAGATCAAAATCAGCGGCCATCAGGACAAAAATAGATAAATGGCTGGATTATCTGAACGTAATTTAGCATATCTGCCACAGTTTGTGTATTTGTCGTCGCATGATGATAAAACCATTCGAAGTTGCAAAATAGTAGCTACGGAAAAGGATAGCAAACCGTCCGAAATTTTTACTCAGCATTGCATAGCGGTGCTCCAATAAGAATTACGCGAACATGTCAGTTCAGGGTATATATGAACAATTAATCCTATTCCTTAATCCTATATTAATCTAGCCCCAGTTGTGGCAAAGTGATAAAAGACTTTCATTCAAAACTTCCCCACTAAACTGACCGAATAGGAATTCCTTGCAAAGTAAGTGACTACCTGAATCCCTAAATTTTTGAAACGCTTTCCCTAAATGGAACCAGGTTTGAGAATTTAACTTTTAACTTTTGTCTTAGGTAGAATTAAATTGTAAGAAATCGAATTGTCTGGTCAGCATCTGAGAGTTGAGAAAATCGGCCCTCCGCCTCAGGGATCCGCGTTCGTGGGATTCGAACCCGAGACTACCGGATTAACGCTCCGATAACCAATAAACCAATTAATTAATAAACTGAAGTGACAATGACAAATATGGTATACTAAACGTTTTTGACAACTGATAATATTGTCATCTTGACAAGATAATCCATATTTCAGGCTCCACCAAAGTACGCATTCGAAGAAGGCTGCTACCATATCTACAGTGTCTTCAAACCCAATCAGCATCTCTACGTTAGCTCCAAATGGGTCTACTTGCAGGACGGTGATCCAGTAACGCAGAGCGGAAATACGGCAAAGTTTATCCTAAAGTCTGAAGCTGGCTCCATTAAAATGACAACCGTCGAGTGGCCCGACTGGTACGTGGGATATCGAGAAATTGGTACCGATGATTGGGATGCGATCCAAGTACAACAATCATTCGAAGCAGGGTCATCGACCTCGCTTCATGTGATTCGAATTGGACCGGACACGGAGAATACCTACTATTTGGCCTTCTCAAACGACATCTACAAACCGTTGTGCCACCCCACCTCGTCCAGACTAAACTTCTGCAAATATTCCGACAGTAAGGAAGAGAAACGCAAAATGTGGAAATTGGTAAAAACTGAATGCTAAATCGACGAAATCTACAATATATTGAGAATGCATGAAATAAAAGCATGTCAGGAAGCAGTTAACGAAGGAAATTTAAGATAGTATTTGAACCGTGTGCTGTGTAAGTCCAGGCAACATGGCATAATATATAAAAGTATGGCAAGCGTCGTACGCTAGGTATTATCAGCAACATCCTCTGCATAAATCAGACCCCCTCACCAAAGCAAATTAGCGCGCTGTGCTTGCACGCTGAAGCTCGATAATAGTCATTTGTTTGAAAGTGCGACTGTTATGGGAAAGAATAGAGGGCGAATTTCTTCAATAATTTTTGGGGGGATCAGCCGATAGCCCGCATCGAATGTGGCCACCTGGCAATACGTTGCGTATGACGCTTGTCATACTCTTATATATTATGTAGTCTTGGTCCAACTAAAACTTGAAGGGTATTTCTAACCTTCTAAGTCCATGTGAAAGCTTTCGTAACCGGAATGTTATTGGATATTTTTGGATGTAACTGACACACCTACACAGCAACCCACACAACAACTCATGCTGCAAAGAGTACTGTTGTTACTTGTTGCACAGCCGATTTTGTGGTTAGGCTATGTATAACACGTATATATTGGTCTGATTCAGTCGACCGACAGGGACAGGATTGGCTCTGTTTCGCTTGACACCAACAACTCTACTGCAAAGTTTTTCACAAGTTCAGTTTATGACATACATTACTTAGGCTAACACTACAGTTGCAGGTAATGCTTTAAACCAATAGGATTTTAAGTTTCATATAAAATAATTTATAGTACAATGTCATATCTGTCAGGGGTCATCCATATTTAGCAGGAATTCTTTATAAACATCAAAAATTGCGAAATTGACAACTTTTTCTAGATGCCGAAACCATTTAAGAACAAAAAGCAAAAATGTATCCACTTAGAGTACTCAGAGAACAAATAGCTTCAAATATCAAATATCAAATGTTTGTGCAATAGCATTACACTTGCATTACATTGCATTTGTGCATTACACTGTATTTCTTAAAAACAAAATTAAAAACGCTCTGATTGGATGAAGGCTTCAGCCAATCATACCGTAGGCATATTGCCATTTGGCACCTATTTTCTGCCAATGAAACCTATACAATTGATGCTACAGCTCTGCTGTTTAATTAACTAGTTTAATCCTACCATTTTTAATCCTCAAATAGAACGAGTCAAGTTTAATCCATTTAATCCGCCATTAAAGAAACAGCGATTAAAAATTTTAATCCCCCAACTTTTAATCCGTTTAATTCGCGTAGCTGCACGAGGATTAAAAACTAGTTTAAAATGCAGGCGACGGTTTAAACGGATTAAAATTAATCTTTAAAGAAACAGCGATTAAGCAGGCCGGATTAAAATTAACTAATTGATTTTTTAATCCGAAGTGTGAATAAAGAAATAGGATTAGATTAAAATTTTAATCCTAAGTGCGTTAAAGAAATAGGATTAAATTTAATCCGTTTAACTCGGAGGATTAAACTTTAATCTGTTTAATCCGAGGTGCTATTTCTTTAATGCGGATGTATTTAAATCTAATCCGTTCTTTAAAGAAATAGGGCCTTAGTTAATTAATTGATGTTATTGTTCCTTTCCACAAAATTAACGCTAATAGTAATAAAAATTGTAACATTTAAAAAACTTTGCAGCATAAATTTGATTTTTGCGAAAAATTGAAAACTCGGATCAATTTTCATAAACAATTAACGAAATCTAAAACTTTAAAAAGTTTTACAAGCCCTTCAAAACTTTTATACAAGGAACTTATGAAGTTGTAACTCATACGTTGTCCATTTCTCTTGTAAAAATCTTTCTTTCAAATATTTTTTAAATCAAACAAAACATCTTTTAAAAAGCTGTTTTCCATACAGTTAAATATTAATCATGTTGCCTTGGGGGTGACTGAAATAACCGCACGGCAGTATGGCTTAGGGACCACGTTTTCTGTCCATGGTCTTTGCTTCTCCGCCTCTTGTCCGTATGTAGAAACGGTCTGAGGAGAGCAGCATTTTTCGGATCACAAGGAGAGCCACAATAGTGCTGAGCCACTTACAAAAAATATTAAGCACAATAGTTATGTCGTAGAAGTTGTCAAGAGCTAATATGAATGGGCATGTCGGTCGGATGAATGGGTAGCCTTCAACAACATCCCCTGGACCGAACAATCAATATCTCACGGTGAATCACATCATCAACTTTATGAGTCCAGTCACTGTTGCCCATACACAGGGTAAAGAATCAGCTTGGAGTAACACTAAGACGAAGAATAACACCAGTTTGGTACTTCTCGACGGATGTTGGACTCTGCTTGTGTGAGGTTTTGTGGAGGGCAAGACTCCAGGAACAAAACCCATTCGAAAACATCCTCCAAGACATCACAGCATTTAGCCCAAGACTTGATCTTGTTACCTTCTACAACTGATCTGTTTATTCCAATTGCCCTCTTCAGGGCAACCTTTTCAATGAACTTAACTTTAAAACGCCGTAGCGCATTAAAGGTATATTTTCGAATTTTCCGCAAGAAGGAAAAATGATCAGCATGTTTAAATTAGGGGGTAAACAAAAACCTTCAGACTTTTAAACTTTAAATTTTTTAAACTTTGAATTCGGCACCCACCAGTGTGCCCCCATACCAAATTTTAAAGTTATTTATCCAGAAAACCAAAAGTTATGGCTTGGGGAGGGACTTTTATGTACACAAAAAGTCTATCTATCTAAATTGTTCACAACAGCGAAATATAAAAATCTCTGGAAAAGCATTCTTTTATAATAATTTTCAAATCAAACAAAACGTCTTTTAAGAAGCCCTTTCCCTTACAGTTTTTTATTATGCATTAATGGTTACGACGTAAAAGTAGTAAAGCGCTAATATGAGTTGAGCCTCAACTCGGTGAGTTCTGTGTGAGCTGTGATTTTATTTGAAAATTTATTTAAAATATACTTATAAAAGTTCCAGCAAAACAATCCTCTACACCTAATCCTTTGTCCTGCCCAGCAATACAGGTCCTTCCAAGAAATAATTGTAATGAAGTGACTGAAATCTGGAATCTTGAATGATGTACAATTAATTTTCTGCTTCCTCTCTTATATCTGCGATATGACTTGATTTGATTTCTTAATATACTGCTACTGGACTTAACCTAATTACTCTAGTCTAGATCAAGTTATTGCCCTTTGAATACACGGGATGTCGGCGCGTCCACTTAAGGTGGTGATTCCCTTTGGTCACATAAAGTTTGCACCATTATTATTCATTCATTACTTGGAGTTGAGAAGCCATTTTTCGATCAAAATGCAGCTTGGCATTTTCTCTTTTTAATGCATACCATGAAACTAATGTTGCTTTTCAAAAATATTTTTAACACATTTTAGAAGAAGTATAATTTTCCAGATTTTTTGCAGACTCAAGTAAATTTTTTCGCGAGACATCGGTTATATCATTCGATGCCTCCATCAAATAGCTGGGGACGATTTTTTATTTTTTGTGAAATCGCTCTTCGTTATAGGGAAATAAGCTGAAATGTGTGCGTAACCTGTATTTTGCCTACTTTTTTCCAATTTGTCAAGCGATTACTTTAGCTAGAAAGCAGTAATCGGGGAAACTAAAAGAACGTCCCTGGGTATATTTGTGTAGAAGACACCTATTCAGTATCAGACCTCCAACTTGCATGGTGAATGCTCCACAATCTTTGAAAAAATGGTCGTGTTTTTGCAAAAACTACATTTTTTTATGATAGCAGCCTACGGGATGGCTGTTGGAGGACTATCATGCGTCGAAAAATTAGTCCCTATAAAACCTTCAGATTGACGCCCTTAGTTTGATTTTACGGCTTGCGTAGTTCAAGAAATGATGGATTATTTGATTTCTGCAAAAATGACAAGTTTTCAACGCCAAAACAAGAAAATCGGCTATAACTCACGGTAGAGAAAAGCTAGAACGTTGCTTTAAAAAGCAAAAATATGAAGCTCAACGAGATCTTTCGAATGAATATAGTCATCAATGTATATCTGCTGCTAAACTTTCAGAAATTAGGAAAAACCGTCCTGACCGGAAATCTCGAATTTTTGAATCGGGATTGCTCGGAGGTTGTTAAAACCCTAAAAGAACGTATTTCGAAAAGTTTCATCAATTTTCATCTTGATTTACGCCGCCAACCAACAATATGCGCCCAAAAGGAATCACCACCTTAACAAAGCAGACTTAAATACGGGATTCCAGAAAGTTGTTTTGTCCAAAATCAGGGATCCTTATGGCCAACCTGGCTTGGAGTCTTCCTCGTGCGTTCGTCTGATGCGGAACTGTGACAATCGGCAACAGGGGTCGACACTATTTCATCACCCTGAAAAACAGGGGTTATTTTGATACAGGTCGGAAGGATAAATAATGTATGTATATAATGGATAATGTATTTTGATGCAGGCAGGAAGACACCATTCTGCCAAGGACAACGATCATATTGGATGAATGTTCAGCGTACAATAAAATCCGTCACATCCCTGGACGGAATTATCAACATCTCACGGTGAATCACACTTACAAACAACTTTATGAAACCAGTCACTGGTGCCCATACACAGGGTAAAAAATCAGCTTGGCGCAACGCTAAGACGTAGAATAACACCAGTGTACCTCTCGATGGATGTTGGACTCCTGCTTGTGTAAGGTTTTTTGGAGAGCAAGACTCCAGGAACAAAACCCACTCGAAGCCATCCTCCAATACATCACAGCATTTAGTCCAAGACTTGTTCCTGTTACTAGTGTTTGAGGCCGGCCGGGGTTTCACCGGCCGGCCGCCGGCCGGCTGCCGGCCGGCCGATCGCCGGCCGGCCCGGCCGAGCCCATCGGCCGGCCGGCCGGGGCGCCGGCCGGCCGGCCGGCGGCCGGTGAGGCCGTAGGCCGGCCGGTGGCCGGCCGGCCGGCCGGCTACCGGCATAGAGCAGTTTGCAGTGCAGTTATTATAACTGCTAAGATATTTATTTTCGGACGTTATCTTAGAAAAATAGCAGAGCATAGCATAGAAAATTAGCATAACTAGATTTGGAGTTCATTTTTTGCTTAGTTGCTCTATTTTGTAAATTTCTGATCGGTGATTTGTACCCCAGCCGGCGGCCGGCCGGCCGGCCGGCCGCACCCGCCGCGGGCCGGCCGGCCGGCCGGTAGCCGGCGGCCGGCCGGCGAGCAAAAGTCGTCGGCCGGCGGCCGGCCGCCGGCCGGCTTAGGCCGGCCGGCCTCAAACACTACCTGTTACCTGCTACAATTGAACTGTTAATGCCAACTGGCCTTTTCAGGGCAACCAGTTTCAATAGAACTTAACTTTAAAAGCCGTAGCGCATTAACGGTACATTTAAAATTTAAACTTAAATTTTAAAATTTTAAATTATTCGAACTTTTGAATTCAGCACGCTCCAGTGGGCCCCCATACAACGCTTTAAAGTTATTGATTCAAAAACCTCAAAAGTTTTGGCAGGGGGAAAGCTCAAAAGATCCATATATTACATCAGAAAGTTTGTAATTATTCACAACAGTGAAATATTACAATCTGTAGAAATCGGCTTTTCGGTCATTTATGTCTCATTGAAAACTTTACTGACAGGCCAGCATGCAAAATTGATTACAATAACTGCTGTGCCAAGGTTGTAGATTACAATAGAAGTCATAACAAAGCGTGACCCAATATGGTTCGCATGGCCCACAGGTAATAGCTTAGTGTGACCCAATCTGGGTCACACGCGACCAAGGTATTAAGGCTGGAAAAGAATTCAATTTTTACTTCAAAAATTTTATTCACTTCAGTATTTGTATATATATATTGTATAAGCATATTTCGTTCAAAAAGGTAAAACATAGTAGTAAAAGAAGTAAACCGGAGAATGAAACGATTAAGACATTCAAAGAATCCAGGTGTTTAAACTCAAAACGTAGAAGGAAGCATCCATAAAAGAAGATAGGATCATGGATATCATCAAAATGTAACAAAACGATGAGCCGATACCATCTTTTATTTATTCTATTAGTGCATTCGCTAGCATCTGGAAGTCCGCGTAAGTCTCATTTGCCTTGAAGCTGTAATATATAAGTAATATTAGGCAACTAACTTGATTTAGAATAAAGTACCTACCGTATATATATTCTTGCTGCTACTCAAATTCGTCTACGAAGTCCTGAAAAATGATGAAAAATGCTTACCTCGGATGGCTTTAGAATCCAGTCATTTCAGCAGTAGGGAACGCTCTGCAGACAGAGCTACAGACGTCGGACGCAATGTAGAATGAAGCTTGTGCCATTGTGTAAATCATGTACCAATAGAAGCTGCTTAAGGTGGTGATTCCTTTTGGGCACATATTGTCTTTTGGCGGCGTAAATCAAGATAAAATTTGATGGAACTTTCCGAAATAAGTTCTTTTAGCGTTTTAAACACCCTCCGCGCAATCCCGATTCAAAAATTGGAGATTTCCGGTCAGAGTGGTTTTTCCCAATTTCTGAACGTTTGGCAGCTGCTATACAGTTATGACTATATTCATTCGAAAGATCTCATTAAGCTTCATATTTTTGCTTTTTGAAGCAAGTTTCTAGCTTTTCTCTACCGTGAGATATAGCCGATTTTCTTGTTTGGCGTCGAAAACGTTTCATTTTTGCAGAAATCAAATAATCCAACATTTCTTGAACTGCGCAAGCCGTAAAATCAAACTAAGGGCGTCGATCTGAAGGTCTCACAGGGACAAATTATC
Organism: Trissonchulus latispiculum; assembly: GCA_030248195.1. Taxonomy (NCBI): domain Eukaryota; kingdom Metazoa; phylum Nematoda; class Enoplea; order Enoplida; family Ironidae; genus Trissonchulus; species Trissonchulus latispiculum. The sequence continues at coordinate 3,737 of JASAND010017572.1, read as the reverse complement.
CGAAGCATGATTTTCTTCCAACTGCTGTCCTGTAGGCTGCTATCATAAAAAATGTAGTTTTTGCAAAAACACGACCAATTTTTTTTCAAAGATCGTGGAGCATTCACCATGCAAGCTGGAGGGCTGCTACTGAACAAATGTGTTCTGCACAAATATACCCAGGGACGATTTTTTAGTTTCCCCGATTGCTGCTTTCTGGCTAAAGTAGTCGCTTGACAAATTTGGAAAAAGTAGGCAAAATACAGGTTATGCACACATTTCAGCTTATTTCTCTATAACGAAGAGCGATTTCACAATAAATAAAAAATCGTCCCCAGCTATTTGATGGAGGTATCGAATGATATAACCGATGTCTCGCGAAAAAATTTACTTGAGTCTGCAAAAATTCTGGAAAATTATACTTCTTCGAAAATGTGTTAAAAATATTTTAGGAAAGCAACATTAGTTTCGTGGCATGCATTAAAAAGAGAAAATGCCAAGCTACATTTTGATATAAAAATGGCTTCTTAACTCCAAGTAATGAATGAGTAATAATGGTGCAAACTTTATGTGACCAAAGGGAATCACCACCTTAAGACAAAAAGTATATAACTAACTATAAAGAAGTTTCAATGTTAGTTTTTGCTATCGGGCACACCAGTGTGAAATTTGATCTTACAATTGCTTGTGAAACTGTAGCAATATAATATGCTGCCTGACTAGAAATTAGACGAGACTGAAGATCACAGGTTATCGTAGTGTGCGATGTCGGGAAATATCGACCTTAACCAACTGAGAGAAATTTTTCAATAGCACTAATTTATTCTAAACAATTCAAACAAAGCAAACAAAATTTAACAATACCTATCCGACTCCCAGAACTCCCCAAAATTCACTAGCGAAACTCCACGACAAACCCCCAACCATACGCCAACTCAACAACCTTCCAACTGACCATTCAAGTGTGAACTTATTTTTGAGATTAGCTAATTCACTGAAGGATTCAGACAACATTTGGAAAAATACTGAGCGTTTGTTAGACTTTGAGAAATTCGAACAAATTTGTATGTTTCTTGCGAGTGGTAACTTCCCACCAGATAATTATCTGGCAAGAATTTTATGCCAGGTAGCTATTTGGCAGATTTGTCTATTTGGCTTCGACATATACGAATTTCTTAATTCGTTGTAGAGATTTCGTGTCTCAAGACAAATAAAGGATTAGCTAAACGTGAATGTTGCAAGTTGAGAGTGTGTGTAAGTCCGATAAACCTCACTACGTTAACTAATTAGATAAATAGTCAGCCAACTAATGAAGTCGACGCAAACTATTCTAAGCGCAGCAACTTTATTCAATAAGCGTTTCAAAAGAAATTCAAAATAGTAACAACAAACACTTAGAACAGACACCAGAAAGTCCCATAGTATCAAGACAAAATTTGACAAACCGGTTGCAAATCTTTTCAAATAGACTCAGAGATGTTACACGAAATTACTGAATCGTGAACATAAGGTATTATCCCACGAAAAAATTGGCGCCCAAAATCCGCCGTCGAACAACCCAATACTTGAGATACAGCCCGAATCCGCGCCCAAAACTGGAACATGAAAAGTATTAAGTACCTGAAACCGAGATACTAACACAGTAGTAGAATTTTCATTGAGTGTTTGCCTAGATTTTCGAGCACTCGCTTTCGAATAATTTAGGATAGAAATAAAAGAAATATTCCCGTCTTTTGAAACACGCGGTAGCAATAGCAATAAAATAAAATAGCAATAAAATTATGTTAGCATACGTACCCAAGCTACTAGTAGAGACAAAATGCGTTTTAGAAGACAGCAAAAGAATACAATTTTAGCGTATTCTTAGGCCCTAGAATTTCGGGAAAACTACTCGGGCCCCACACTAATACACATACTAGAGAATTCCCTCAGAGGTTGCTGAAAGATAGGATGACGTCATGGCGATATCTCGCATGGATATCAACATGGCGTCCCTTAATCCGCTCAAATCCACGTACAGTTGGACCATGTGTGTTCCTTCAGATCCTAAAATTGGAGAACAATAAAGTGGAATTAGGATTATGATAAAAATTTTAGCTTCAGAGATCTGTTCTATCAGAGTTAGAGCATGCACTGCACTCATGGGTTTTCCCTGCCTTCGGACTAAGACTTGCTGGTCACTAATCCATGCACGACATTTCCAGTAGTTTATTACAATACGGTAACATTTGACTTAAAAACGTATTAAAATTCTGCAAAATGTCGTCAACCCTATAATCAAGAGTGCATAATTGCACTATTATTAGAAGAAGAGTAAGCCACTAGAGGGCTTCTCTTCACTGCATGCTTTTTTGTAACGGTGCTCCGACCACAATACGCGAATGTTCCCCCGTTTTGGGGGGGTCGGCCAAATCTGACATCGCATACCCCCCCTCCGTTTGGTGGGGGGGTAGCCAAAAAGAGGTCCCCGTTTGGTGGGGGGGTAGCCAACAGCCAATCAGATGCAGAAACCCCCCTCCGTTTGGCGGGGGGAGTAGGCAGAGGATTACGGTAGTTTTTTGTTTCTATTCGAAAATGGGTCCCCGTTTGGGTCGCTCAAGCAGGCTAAGTTTTGCTCATTCTGATTGGCTGTTGGCGACCCCCCAAACGAAGACCACTGTTGTGACCTCCCCCAAACTGCGGACCCCTTTTGCACTACCCCCCCCCACCAACGGGGACCTCTTGCATGTCGACCCCCCCAAACGGGGACCCTTTTTTCAAAAACCAGAATCAGCCTGCCTACCCCCACCAAACGCGGGAGGGGGTTTCTGCAATCTGATTGGCTGTTGCCTACCCCCACCAAACAGGGAGGGGGTATGATTTGGCGTCCCCCCCCCAAACGGGGGAACATTCGCGTATTGTGGTCGGAGCACCGTTACGCAATGCCAAGAGGAGCCCTCTAGTGGCTTACTCTTCTTCTAGTATATAGAAGAAAATAAGGGACTCTTGCGTATAATGGTTGAAATCGTCGCAATAAAACAGATCTCGCTGTTCAGGGCGAGTTCGCTTAAGATTTGAAACACGACCCGCAATCATGCTGGACACTTTTCTTCACTTCATGTCAATTCTGATTTCAATCTTCCGCAAAATACCGTAGATGATTCTCATTATTTGATCCAATAGCTGGTAAACTTTCCCATCAGTTCCACGCCCTGGTAGAGGGGAACATGACAGGACAGTGAAGCCACGTTGGCCATAGTTGGGTTCAGATTTCGTGTTCCGTTCAGGTAGGCATGGGAGGTGAGTAGAGGACGTTTGGCTCCTCCGATTTCATCGATCATTTCATTTCGTCGACTCTCAGCCAGTCTTTCTCCGACTGGATTGAATCAACAATTTCGCTTATGGACAGCTGTTTCAGCCCGACCAGTCCGATCAGCCCTGATAGCAGCGAAAGGACTGCGCTGACACCATAACCAGCCGGCCCCGCAAGGCTAGCGAAACTGGCTACCGTATCCAGGACTCCGGTAGTAATTTGAATCAGATCGCCTGACTTAAACATCTATGAACTACTGCTGAGAGTGGTTACGGCGCTCAGGAAAGCCGTCAGATCCCGATCACTCGTGATTCCCTCCGCCTCCCTTTGCACTAGGTCGAGCTGTGACTTAACATTTCCTAGACCCGCTTCAAGGCTAGCCTTATGCTTAGCCGAGTAGGTCTGAAGCTTTCTGACTGGCTTCTGGCTTTATGGATATCTGGGAGATGTGCTGCTCGATGATGTT
>JASAND010017571.1:0-26756 GCA_030248195.1 Trissonchulus latispiculum | reverse complement strand
AGGATGGTCAAAGATACAAATGCTGCGACAGATCAAATCAGACTGATGTTGATATTTTTGCATAATCTATTTTGATTGCACAAATTCTCAAACAGCTAGCACAACTTTTGTGGACAACAATTAAAACTTTGATTTTCAAGTTTTGCCTAGTCTAGCCGGATCAAACTGAACTAGATTTTGGCCAGAAGCCAAAATATCATAACCCCTGCGGAAACCCCCTTTTGCGGGTGGAGACCAACAATTGCATTTCTATACTACTTCTGATAAATAGCTTAGGTCAAGCCTCCAGAACTGATCTATTTTCACTGCTGTACTGGGGGCACTTTAAGAACTTTGTTGTGGTCCTTTCATCTTGAGACCTCCTTTTGAATGTTTCAGTTAAGTCACATGCACTTTATGGCAGACAGTGTTCCCAAGAAAATGTGGAAAGACTTGAATAAAAGCAGGTACCCCCTTAAAGTACAATTTTCCCATTTGCCCCTGTACCTACTAGAGTGTGTGTGTACTACTTTTGGGACAAGCGTCTAATTTTTATTGGGCCTGGGAACCGAGTTATAAGCTGGGCCGCAGAAACTTATTTGAACATTCCCCCCAACACTTTAGCTGCCCTCCTTTTTTCTCTACTTCTTTTCGATTCTCCTCTTTAGTCTGAAATATTTCTTCACTTTTCCTCAGCCATAAACCGTAGCCAGGACAGGGCAGCCTAAAATTTCATATCCGTAAAGTGACGCTTTAAATAGCCTGATTGTTTAACACTGCACGTGTTGTCAAGGCTCCCCCAGTTGAGCTACTTATGAAGTAGTGATCTCTGGTATTCCACTATTTGAGAGGGGAAGAAGCTTTGCTTTAGTCAAGCAAGAGTACATAATACATAAGAGTATGACAAGCGTCATTCACAATAGTTGCGTGGGCCAACAATGAGACAGGCATGATTGTTCCTGCAAATTGAGTTCAGTAATGCCCTTGTGGAACTCAATTACTCAATCAAAACGCAGGAAGTGTATTTACATCACTGGTTGGTTAATGCCTCCCGTTAGCACATTGTTCCGGCAGAAAGTTCCAGCTGTTTTACGGGATTGCAGCTTGTAACATCCCAGAGATCTTCGTGCGCTTTGGCTGAAAAAGAGAATACCCTAAATTTCTAATCTTTTGCAACTCTGGCATCAGGCAGAATGCTTGGAGACTAACGAGATCAAATATTACCAAAAATAGCTTTTCGACGGTGCACGACGGCTCAGTAGTAAACACATAGGTATTGGAAAACGAATGAAATGCTATGGCAGTTCCCCATTAATAACTCTATTTTTACTGATAGCCCATGAGGGTAAGTGAACCGTAGAGTGACTTTGCGTCGGTCCCCTTTTTGGAACGGATGGCCTTGATATCAGCAGTTAGCATGCTCAGAGTCCATTTTCTTGAGTAACTCTTTTGACAGTGCTATTAAGAAGGGAAGGGGGGTTACTTGAAATAGAGTGAGACATATATCAGCTGTTGAGTCTCGGGACCCTAAGAGGCACAACTCATAACTTTTACTTAACTTTTACCTCTCTCTCTACTTTTTAAGTCTATACCTGTCTTTGCTTTGCTCTAAGGAACCAATGGGTCAAGGCAGAAAGCCTTAATTATTTAAGTGCATTCGGCGGGGACAAATGATTATTTTTGGTAAACAAAATTTAGGTACTACAGTGGCTACTACCTGTGTTGAATGCAAAATAAAAAAAAAAGTCATAACCTAGTCTTTTGCTTTTTTGGAACTTGGTATTCTTGTAGAATTAAGGTTCACTAGTTTTTGCAGGATGCAACTGACTAAAAAGAAAATTGTTGTCATGTAGTGTCACCCTCACCTCCAAGGGGGGGGGGCAGCTTTCTTAAATCTGATTGGCTGTTCCCCCCGTAGTGGGGTGGTTTGCTTCTAATGCTGTTGCAGACCATTCTACTAAGATGCCCGGGGGATCCATTTTAGACAACTTTAGACATTAAGACATCTACATTAAAGTAAGTTTTTATCAAACCCATTCATAATTTTTCTTCCCAGGTAATTCTATCCAAAAATTCAATTCCGTTCGCAAATCCTTCAAACAGGCACAAATGCAGAAAGTGGAAATTATTTTAGGAAAGTATCAAATTTTCATCTCTAATAAACAGGAAGTTACCCAACACTCTTGCCACATTTAGCAGAATGGATTGTTTTTCGGTTCAAGGTTGCTGCCATTAGCACAGACAAAAACATTAAAGCAGGTATCAATCAACCAAGGTTTTTTGCGTCCTGAAGCGGCCGGACGCAAAGTTTCTGATCCGGGCGCTACCAAATTTCAACGGGACGCAAGCTAGACGCAACATAATTTCGGGTGAAAATTCACTTTAATGAGAGTGTAAGAGTTTGAACTTTAACTGTTTCCAGTGCAAATTTTTCCATATTTTTAAAAAATTTTTCTGTTTCTAGGGCTCCGATAGTTGCACAGAAAGGGATTATCCATAAGGAATCTGCTAAACGGCACTCTCTAGGAACTAGGGACCAAGAGTACCTACGTAATACAAGAACGTTACAAGACAGCAGGCAGGCTCTCTGTTGTCTGCTGCAGGTACATGCTCTGCACGGTAGCAACTAACCGCGCCCACCTACACAAATCTGTACACAGTACTTAATATAAGCTAAAGTTGTAAGCTTAAGACGTAAGCTTATGCTGAGCTAACGAAAAGCTGACTCAAATAAGGATTTCATGAATGCAAGTTGTCAACAAAATCATGGACAAAAAGTTTTTTGATGTTTTTTAGTTTTCCCCTTGGTCCACAAATTTAAAATTATTTAAAACTTTTGTAAAATTTTAATATTTTTGCATTTCTTAAATCAGCAGGTCCGAAAACCTACCCCCTACCAAATATCAACTCAATCCGTCAAATTGTGCTTCTTCGGTGCTCCTTCGGACAATTTCCACGGACACACGTTTCCGACATGCTCACTAGCCGTATGATTGAGTAGCTACACACAACACAGCACTCTGTTAGTCCCAAATGTGTCTGTTTCGAAGTTTGGAACGCAAGGATAGCGCGCAAATTTGTTTGAAGTGAAGGTGGTGGAAGCTGATTTGAAACCACACACACTCTTGGCTGTGTATCCGGGGATGAGCACCGGCACCCCTTGTCTCTGAAGCAGGGAAGGAGATAGTCTCCAAGGGTCACCTTTACCTTTTTACCTTTTACAGCAAAGCATATAAGCTGCATTCTTTTTTGGTGTTACGTAACAGCAGTTTTTCTAGACACAACGCAAACGTTTGTTGTAGGATTCATCCTCAGAGCTTTTGAACTACACCAGGACAGAGGGTTGGCTCTGGGTCCGCCTGTGGTTAAATGTATAATTTAATAAACCCTTTTGAAACACCACAGGAGGTGTTTCAATTAAAGTTCCCCCCCTTTTGGGACTGGATGGCAAACTTTCTTCGCTTCCACTCCAAATTAAAAACAACCCCCCCTTCCACATTCGACCTCATTCAGAAACCATTTTTATCATCTAGTTTAGGGGATTTATGTGAATTCTGTGATCAGGATTAGATCACTTTATCTCTGCAGGTGTTCAACACTACCCCTCCCCTATTTAATTTTGGATTAATCATAAAAACCGGGACCCCATACCGATAAAATTAGTGGGGAGGGGTTTTGGCAAAAATAAAAAGTGGGTTTGTTTTGCTGTCTCCTTGGATGCTTTGGCTTTGGACGGGTTTTTGGGAGTCTATTGGATAAACTACGCGACCATAAGTTTGGATTCTGAAATCAAAAGTTGAAGCAAAAATATAGACATATGCTTCAGCAACATTCTGTAACAAAATTTTTGTCCGTCCTTAATGTAATCGCATATATATTACCGTTGAATGAGTTCAAGGCCTGCCTAAGGACATTTGAAAGAAAAAATAACTGAGATAACTTGCGATCAAGCCATAATTATTGGCTCTTGAAAAAGCAGCTGCAAGCCTCAGTTCTTTGGCGGACATCCAGAAAGTTTAGAAGACCACATCAACCCGAAATAATGATCTTAAAACTTTGTTGATATTGAATTTGACCTTAGGGCTCTGTGGAAATTATTGTTGAAGAAAAATTAAATGAAAGGGCTTATTTTTAAGTGTGTCTTCTTTTTTCTATGTATATGATTCATGTGTACACAGACGAAATGAAAAAGACAAGTTTAACCCAAGCCTCCAAATGTTAATACCGACAGCCCCCTTCCACAGATGTAGTCAACATTTGAGTTGTCACTCCTGGCTTCAGGCTGAGAATCCGGAGGTACGTACAGCACCCTAGAACCTTCAGTACTGGGGTTTTTAGAAGTTATTTCGAGAACCGCCCATTATTGTATAGTTTAATTTCGAATTCAAACTTCAACTTGGCTCAGTCCGTGCGACGCCTATCAACCTAACCCGTGAGTTCTGGGTTCGCCTAACCCATGTGTCTGAGGGCCTTTTCGCGCGCGAGCTATTAAAGAGTAGAGTTAAAATTTTTTAACTTGTTTAACCCTGCAGCCTGCAGGAGAGTTAAGATGAACTGTTTAACTCTTTTAACCCAGTGCGCGAAAAGGATTGAGTTAATTTTAACTCTTTTAACTCGTTTAGTCGCTGCACTAAAAGGCCCTGAGTTACGAATCTTTTAACTGCGGGCCTTTTCGCAAATGGGTTAAATGAGTTAGAATTGGTGAGTGAGTTAAAAGAGTTGATTTCAACTCTACTCTGCTCTACTTTTCTCTAACCTTTCATGAAAACGCCCTTAGTGTCGTCTGCACTCTGAAGTGCCTTGGATTTTCCTAGCAGAACCCTAGATCAGTGGTTCACCTCACAGCCAAAACGAAAGCTCTGCCAAAATGGCTAAATCTTATCCCATTTTGCTTATTTTTAGACGACTAAAGTTTTGCTGTGGTAGATTGGTTGACTGTCGATCGGTACCTGATACAAAAGCTGTTCTAAATCAGAGGAAAACTAAAGTTGACATCGGGTTGATTGTGATAATTTTTTAGAAAGATAGCATACAGTTGTTATTATAATCTTCTAATTATTTGATAATTAGCGAAACCCCTGTTAAAAGCTAACAGCTTCTTAATAAGCCAATTCTTTCTAATAATAATGCCAACGAGCTGTACAGATCAGTACAAGCGCAATTGTTGCTTCTGTTAAAATTACTCTGGTTCTACTCTGCCTTCATGTTACCTAATGTGCTACGTAATTAACTTGCAAACTTTACTATTTTATTAGTAAACTTTAAATTGATAAATTTTAAAATTGTGACACCGATTTTGATTCTCGATCCTCCGGCTATCAGTTCGCCGATCCAGCGCTCTGCCAAATGAGCCACAGCTGACTAGTCCCTGTTCTACCAAAAGGAGCGCCTAAAAATAGGGTATTGAAACTGGTTTCGTTTCCAGCCTTTTTTCACACGTAAATCATTCATTGAATTTTTTATCCTTTCAATAGGGGTGGAACTCTTTTCACGGGCTTAATTCGCCCCAGAATCTCTGTTCCGAGTTTTGTGACAAACCAGCTCCTCCTAAACTCTTCTCTAAAGAAATGTTTTTCTGTTCCTTGAGGGAAAATTTCCTTTGAAACTTTCCCTGCTTTTGTCCTTGGGGCTATTTTCAGCCGGTAAAGACATGTTTGTATGGTGAGAGACTATAGTCAACTTAGTTCCTTGTCGAAGCTAGTGATGCCACACAATTAACAAATATTCAAAATTTCTAAAAAATTTTAAGATTTCTAAAAGCGAGATGCTTCTCATTGATTTCAATAATTTGTGAGCATGAAACACCCAGGGGGAGTTTTGAGGATTCCGACCCCACCCCTTTTTGTTCGATCCCCGCCGGGAATTTTTTGGGAAAGCAACAAGTATATAGATAGATTTTCAGTGCATAAAACATAGGATAATTTTTTGCTTTCCATTTTGAAAGATTTTCGCCCCTGCTGAACTTGGTGCGTCCATGTCTGAGGGGACAGCCAATATCCACCCAATCAACCGGATTTCAACATTACATCAATCATTAAATCCAATAAGGTATGGGAAACGTAGTACAGAACTGAATCCCGTCGTAGCTTCGATTTTTTGGTATTCTGGAAACTTAAAATCCAGTAGGACTTAATTTTTGCCCAAGGCAATTTTTAGGCAATTCAATTTAATTTTAAGTAATTGGTTTGCCGCTACTTCCGAAGGAAAAGGGCAAACCCTTATTCTCGTCGTGTTATTATTATTATTATTCTTCTTCTTCTTGTCCCCCCCTATTAACTCAAGCTACGCTCAACGCCCGGAGCTGAAATTTGGTGGGTATGTGGGGGTTGGTCCCAAACCTGGCCCATTTTAATTTCATCGCTCTAGACCCACCCAGTCGCCCAGGGCAGGGAATTTAATTTTTTAAAATCGTAAGGGGGGACCAAGGCGATTCTCAAAAATGGTCGAAAACTTTTTGTCTCCGATTTGGTTGAAAAGTCAGTCCTAGGGTAATTCGGGGACGTAGACTCCAAATCTGCAATCGAAATTTTTCTAGCTTTTGTAAATCTCGAGATATGGCCAAAAGTTACACTGTTGGAGACCGCAAAAGTGAGCAAACTGCCCAGAAACGCCTAATATCTGTGTTTTTTGAACTCGTTAGTCAAGTTTAGCCGGTGGATTTGCTAAAATAGCCTTTCAAAAGAAGTGTCAAGTAACTTGTGGCAATATTTAATCGAAAATTCCTTATCCCAACTGCCTTTTTATGGGCAACCATTTTCAGAGAAAGGTGTCAAAAATGGTCAAAAACTTTTTGTCTCCGATTTGGTTGAAAAGTCAGTCCTAGGGTAATTCGGGGACGCAGATTCCAAATCTGCAATCGAAATTTTTCTAGCTTTTGTAAATCTCGAGATATGGCCAAAAGTTACACTGTTGGAGACCGCAAAAGTGAGCAAACTACCCAGAAACTCCTAATATCTGTGTTTTTTGAACTCGTTAGTGAAGTTTAGCCGGTGGATTTGCTAGGACACCCTTTAAAAAGAAGTGTCAAGTAACTATCAGCGATATTTAGAAGAAAATTTCTTATCCCAACTGCCCTTTTATGGGCAACCATTTTCAGGTGAAGGTGTCAAAAATGGATAAAATCTTTTAATCTCGGATTTGATTGAAAAGTAAGTCCTGGTGTAATTCGGGGACGTAGATTCCAAATCTGCAATCGCAATTTCTCTAGCTTTTGTGAATCTCGAGATATGGTCAAAAGTACACCGTTGGAGTCCGCAAAAGTGGGCAAACTGCCCAGAAACGACTAATATCTGTGTTTTTTGAACTTGTTAGTCAATTTGAGCTGGTGGATATGCTAGGACACCCTTTAAGAGGGTGTATCAAGCAACTTGTAGTAATCGAAAATTCCTTATCCCAACTGCCCTTTTAAGGGCAACCATTTTCAGATGTACGGGTTTACAGATGTACGCCTTTTGTCTAAACTTTGGACGAAACGTTGGCCCAAGGGGAGGTCGAGAACGTAGATTTTATACGTACAATCAAACGTTTTAAAGAAGTTGTGGCTTTGGAGATATGACGAAAGGCAGTCATGCTTAATTTGCTGCAGGTACTCTAGAAAAGGATTATGTGTATATTCTCCGACTTGCTTTGCAATTTGATTACGTTAGCAAGAAGAACGTTTGTTAAACTGTAAAGTGTCTTTAAGCTACGAACTGCTTATCCCAACTGCCCCTTTAAGGGCAACCATTTTCAGAAACATTCCTTATCCCAACTGCCCCTTTAAGGGCAACCATTTTCAGAAACATTCCTTATCCCAACTGCCCCTTTAGGGCAACCATTTCCAGAAAAGTTCCTTATCCCAACTGCCCTTCCAAGGGCAACCGTTTCCAGGGAATATATATATATCTACCTTATCCCAACTGTCCCTTTAAGGGCAACCATTTCCAGAAAAGTTCCTTATCCCAACTGCCGTTTCAAGGGCAACCATTTCCAGGGAATAACCTTATCCCAACTGTCCCTTTAAGGGCAACCATTTCCAGAAAAGTTCTTTATGCCGACTGCTGTTTCAAGGGCAACCATTTCCAGGGAATGTTCCTTATCCCAACTACCCCTTTAAGGGCAACCATTTTCAGAAAACAACACGGAAAATACTCTTTATTCCCCGTTTGACCGAAAATCCACGCTACAAAATAACCTGCCTAATGAAAGAAGCGGCGGCAAACCGTTCATGCCAATTTAGCTTGTTTAATTTTAATCTTGTGTTTTTATTCTGATTTATAAATTGTGACTTGTTATTAAATATATACAATTTAAATAAAAATTAAATAAACATATAGTAAACATACAACAAATAAGATCGATCACAGACTTAAGCCCGGTTCATACCTCTGTCCGTTCGTCCGTTTCTGGTTGTCCGTTTGTCCGTTTGTCCGTTTGAGTTGTTGATTCATAGTTTTCCGTTCGTCCGTTTGTCCGTAAGGGATGTCCGTTTAGACTTCAACACTGCTCTACTTTTCCCGTTGTCCGTAAGCAACAAGTATGAATCAGTTTAGAAAAGCAAACCAGACAAACTGACAAACGGACAAACGGAAACGGACAAACAGACAAACGGAAAGTTAGGTATGAACTGATCTGTGAGTTCGGACAAACAGACGTACGAACAAACGGACAAAAGTAAAATAGGTATGAACCGGGCTTAAGCTCGCAGACTGACCTACTTTTACTCCGAGACCAGGCCTATCCCAGAGTCTTTTATGGTTTTTTACGGTTTTATGTAGCTTCTAGAAACCAATGCATGTGCTTTCAGACTCTTTCCATAATTCCGGTGTTGTAGGAGACTCCTAAATATTTTGAAATCATCTGGCTTTACCACGGCCCCATAAGCTTTACTTTAAATTTTTCCATCTGGAAGTCTACACTGGGCAATTCTATTAAAGTCAGACCCAACTCTGAGTCTAAATCGACCCTCTTTCGTAGTTATATATCGGCTGACTCCGCAATATTAGGTTACACCTAAAGGTTAGGCCAGAAAGATTTCATCTGGCTTCACTCCACACCTTCGAGAATGGGAAAGTTAATGAAATAAAAATGAGGCGCTGAATCTAATTTGAGGCCTAGTTAGGCATAGGTTTTAGCTAAATCTGGTGGTTTTTGCACCTTTTTTTGTTCGCCTAATTTTAGTCCAGACGGCAAAGCTGAAGTTCAGACTAACATGGAAATTACGGTTGCTGGAAACTTTGATGTATTTATGATAAAGGCTATCTGTAATTGATGTTTTTGGTATCATTTAATTTTATTGCTTAATTTGATCTTATGGCATTTCCCCTAAATCCTATTCTAACATGATCATACTAACGATCACGTCATGCTAACCTGTTGGCAGGTTCACTTAGCTACACTTATACTTCTAATGGTTGCAATTGCACGAATTCTGTGCTCTCCGCTGGATTTTACCAGATTCAGTAAGTTGCAGATTTAAGTGGAAATGAATTTGAGCACGAGCTGTAGAAAATACAGAATCTCTAATTTGTAGTAGAGAACTTCTAGTTAGTACACACAGAGACTAGTTTATTACGCTGATTTCAACCTTTCAGAGTTCACTCACGACACAGGTGAATTGCTGATATTTGCAAATCCATGTCACTACAGAGATACCGGACAGGACAATATTTTCCAGACTAGACCAGCATCAGTATACTGCTTCTGTCCTTTCTGTCAATGAGGGTTTAATTTTGTGGCACCGTGCAATAGTAGTATCGGAATGGGAGCATTGTAGCAGTATGGTGTAGGGTGCCTTAAACTTGTTTCATCAAAGTTCGCTTAAGGTGCTGGTATCCTTTTGTGCAGTGCTTTTGTGGGTATATTTTGAAACGCTATAACTTTCGCAATTTTGCGAGTTGGAAAGAGCTTTATACATCATTTTAAAGCTTATAATATGTAGATTCCCATAAGAGTACGAAACTAGCAAAATTGGCAAAAAATAGCAAAAATTGTCTGACATACTAACATCTTACAGGCAGAATACAGACCAAAAATTTTTGAACATCGATTTCTCAAAACTGTGGAATCGGCCGAAATTTTTTCTTGTGCTGTCCTATAAAGGACATGTGGGCCGAGGGACATTTTTTTGGATTTGGCTCAGAAGGTCTTAACGGTCAAGAAAATCCACTGAATGTGCGGTGACACGAAATTTCGCAACTTTGCATTGAGTTTTTTCGCAACTGGAGATGTTTTAGCTCAAACCAAGAAAAATGTCCCTCCGCAATAGTGCGAATTCTCATCCTGCCAAAAATCACGCGAATCGATTGGGTAGTTTTTGAGAAATCGATGTTCAAAACAAAATAATCGCAGTTTTGCCAAAATAGTTTTTCTGCCAAATCTCTAGCTTAGAGCAACAAACTCCGGCTAATAGGCATTGATAAAATGTGCAATGAGACTGTGTATCGATCGAGTATAAATAAACCAAAATTGTCCATATGATTTGGCAGTAATTTTGAAAAAACTGATTTTCTCGAAAACGGCCATTTTTCGACCCCAAAAATCGTTTTTTGCCTATACTGACTTAACCACTAGAGATAGCTCAAAAGTTGTAAAAGCAAAAATGTTCATTTCTGCGCCCTCTATCCAGCCATACCAACCAATCCGGTGTCTCGACTATGTACTGAGAGAATAATGGCAAAAACCAAAAATTTCTTATCTTTGCACCTAAAAATGCGGGACTGGTCCCAGAATGTTAAAGAGCACCGAAATAGTATATTTGGAAAGTTTCATCCACTTTCATAAAGAATTAAAGCCTATAGGATCAAATTTACACAAAGCGATACCAGCACCTTAAGGGGGGCTACTAAAATCGACTGGCCCCGACTTTGTCCGATAAGCCTACTTTTTGGCACAGATATAGAACATGGGTGTGGTCAAAAATATTGGGTACTGAGATCCTGGCCCCCCCTCCAGCCGTGTGCAGCCGTAGCTTTTATATGCCCTACCCCCAATTTTCACAACAACCAACATAATTGATTACAAATTTCTACTGACTGCTAGGCTACAGCTTCAAAGCTGCCATTTGGCATCATGATTTGACAAATGTGTCCTCTTCTGCAGAACTAATTCTTATCTGCATCAAAGGCACAATTGGTGTTCAAAATTGATGTTTTGCCAAAAATTTAAAAACATTTTGCTAACGAAAAAATTTTAATTCTGGTGCAAGCTATAAGTCTGTAATTTGGCATGTACAGAGGACCCATAGGTGTACTCATTTGCGCCAAATGGTAAGAAATTCTGCAGACTGAAAAATTTTTTGTCAACTTGAATCTTCATGAATTGCCAAAATCGCCATTTTCTGTCTGTGGGATCCAATGCAGCTTTCCTGCAGCAATAGAAGTCGCAAACTTTCACTAATCGAGCTGAAATTTGGTGTGGGCGTATTTTCGACCACGCTGAGTTCAAATATCTCAAATAATTTCAATTTCAAAAAATTTTATTTTTCGATTTGGAGGTACTACTGAACGAAAATGGCAGTTATTGAAGATTCAAGCTGACATAAAAATCTTTCAGGCGGCAGAATTTCTTACTATTTGGCACAAATGAGTACTCCTATAGGTAGTCTGCATATGCCAAATTACAGCCTTATAGCTTGCACCAAAATTAAAATTTTCTTTTCGTTAGCCAAAACTTTTTAAATTTTTGGCGAAACTTCAAATTTGAACATCAATTGCCTTAGATGCAGATAAGATACAGTTCCGCAGATAGGGACACATTTGCCAAATCATGATGCCAAATGGCAGCTTTGAAGCTGGGGCCTATGTAGCAGTCAGTACAAATTTTTAAACAATTATGTTGGTAGTTGTGAAATTGGGGTCGGGCCCATAAAAGCTACGGCTGCACACGACTGGACGGCGGCCAAGGTCTCAGTACCCAATATTTTTTGATCACACCCATGCTCTATATCTGTGCCAAAACGTAGGCCAATCAGACAAAGTTGGTGCAAACCTGTAGTAGCCCCTCACCTTAAATGATTTTTAGACTTTGAACTCAACCAACTGAAACAACTTCGCTCTTGTTTCTAGGCTAGCTGAACGGTTTCAAATGACTTTACAAGCTTGAATTGTAGGCAAGACAGGAACCGTTTCCAAAATCACAAGCGTTTCCAGTTTGATGAAGTCTAACAGTTCTTCCTTAAACAGCGCCATTGTCTGCCTAAGAACTGTAGGACAAAAAATGAAACGGTCTGTAGCACAGATTGAACTCTTTTTTATGAAACAGTTAGCAGAGGGAAAGTCAAGCTTCAGCAGTTTTAAAATAGCTCATTTTAAGCCCTACTCTACTCTACAAAAACACCCAAAGAACTGCCAAAGAAAGCCACCGCAGCTTCCGTTTGGATATTCACTATAACTAACTTTATCAGGAAATTTTTCTGCTTTTTTCAGAAAAATCAACCTCAGAAGACGTGCCCCCTCCGCCCCCGGTTCACATCAACGGGAGCAACCCTCTCAGTCCCTACTACCTACGAACCTCCAACTGTAGTGCCAACGCCGAAGATCAGCTGGGACGGATCGGGATCATCAGTATGCTCCTGAAAAACGATCGCTACGAGCGAAACACGATTCCCAATCCCCCAGTCAGTGTCGGCGTCGAAGTGACAATTCAGGACATTTCGGCCATCTCCGAAATTACGTCCAGTTTTACGACGGACGTCTGGTTCAGCGCCATCTGGCTCGACAGGAGACTTCGATTCGATCATATCGATCCCTGTCTCAAAACGCTGAGCCTGGACGAAGAGGTGGTGAAGAAAATCTGGACCCCAAACGTTTGCTTTTCCAACAGTAAGGAGACAAAAGTGCACAACTCTCCGGAGGCCAATGTTCTCCTTCAGATCTTCCCCAACGGTACTGTCTGGCTCAACTACCGGGTTCGTGTTGTCGGACCCTGTAACATGGACCTCACTTACTTTCCCTTCGGTAAGGTCCACTTGTTATACAGTTACACACAGTACTTACTTCAGGAGCTAAATCTAAGCTCACTGGACGTCAAAACGATGAACTGTAAGCATGCTGCAATTTGACAATCAAATTAAATAACTGTGATTGTAATACTAACATAAACGAATATGATAAATAAATTAAAAAATTAGCACTATTTTTATAACGATCAAAGCAATAATCTAATCCCGAGTTGGTCTAACTTCGAGAATAGTATAGTCCGTTCACTATAACTGTCTCCAGCATTAAGGAACTATGGCACAGGTCAACTGTATTTTATCCCTGGCAAAGAAATTTTGGAAGTGTTGGATGGGTGTAGCCATACATACCTATATACATGCGTCTCGGTAAAGTGCTACTTACTACCCAAGCAAATTGCATGAAAAGGGTAAGGTTAGAGTATAATCTTTAGAATGAAGAAAATATTCTAGGAATAAATTATAATATAATTTTATTAAGAGTTTATAATACCAGCATTTATAAACTCTTGATTTTATCCATGACAACACTTCGCCAATAATTTAATCAGTCTCTGTACATATTTCAGACAGTCAACGCTGCTGGCTCGTCTTCGAAAGCTACTCCTACAACACGCTGGAGGTGACCCTGCGGTGGCTCACCCCGGCGATCACGCTGATCCACGAGGACGCCAGAGACTATCGCCTTCCCGACTTTGTGCTTTATCGATGGGGTGCCCTCTACAATCGATCCCTCTATTCCGCTGGGTTTTGGGATCAGCTCACGGTCAACTTTATCTTCAAACGACAGAATACCTTCTATATACTTCAGGTAAAGCTTGGCGGCGGCTAAAAGAGATGCTGCAATGATAGGGCACCAGTCACGACATAGAAACAAATCAGATCCAACATTCAAATGTCAAATGTTGCACACTGTTGCGATAGAAGCAAATGTTAAAATACTTTATCCTAAAGTTATAAATATTTTTTTATATATAATTATAAATATATATAAATACATAGAGATATATATATATATATATATATATATATATATATATATATATATATATATATATATATATATATATATATTATAATATTATATATATAATTAACTATAATAATTATAATTGATCCTTGATAGATAAATTGCAGGAAGGAATTATTATACGAGTTATACAGGCAAGCCTCAGCGGCTTGTAACAGACTTAGGTTTATACTATTTTGTATTTTTTTATTCTTAATTAAAAGGTTTAAGAGACACACGAGATGGCAGTTTGCATTTTGCAGTGTCCAGGGCGAGGATCGAACCACCGAACTTTCGCCTTGGATCTTGAGTAGAACGTTCTACCACTGAGCCTATCCCTGTACGTTCACGTCAAGCAAATGAAGTAAACGCTGGCAGTGACTGCAGGCAGGCGTTTTTCATTATTTCTTTATGATCCCTGTACGTTCAAGAATACATTATTGCTGTACTGATTTCAACCTTTCGAAGTTGCTGATATTTAACACTAAGCCGCCAGTTTTCCTTCATTTTCAGGCCTATCTCCCGACATATCTTAGCGTATTCATTTCCTGGATCGCGTTCTGGATCGACACGAAGGCCCTTCCCGCCCGAATCACCCTCGGGGTCTCCAGTCTCATGGCCCTCACCTTCCAGTTCGGCAACATCGTTCGCAGTCTTCCAAAAGTCAGCTATGTCAAAGGTAGTACCAACTCTCTGATTAACAATTACTCGGAAGCAAAAGGTTCTCCTAAGCCTAGGAGAGCTGTTAAATTCAACTTAGGTGCTCATTTATGAGAATTGTGTTTCCACAGATTCTCCTAAGCTAGAAGTGCTATCCAACACTCCTAACTTTCCTCCTAAGTTAGGTAGGAGCAGTGCCAGCTAGACTTAGGAGAACCTGTTGAAACTGGTTCAGCAGGTCTCCTAACTTTGTCCTAGACAGCTCCCAGACATCCTCCTAAGTACCCTTCATAGGAGCTTACTTAACTTTTTGCAACGCGGCCCAGATCCGTAGAGTTTGTGAATGTCCAGCGGCTTTTCAGTAAAGGGTATAGTAGAGTTAAAATTAATTCGATTCCTTTTCGTGAGAGTTAAAAAAGGGGAAACTCAAGCTTGAGTCGAGCTAAAAAGTGTTAAAACAGCTAATTTTAACTCCACTCTACTCTACCCTTTATTGAAAAAGTCCCCAAGACTTGGTGTTTGATTATTGAGTCCTTAAATCGAGATGAATGTAATAAAATCCTTTTCAGGAATGAGTTAGAAGAGGGACCAGACAGGTTTGAGAGATGTAAATGAGTTATGTAAATCATGTAAGGTTAACCTTACTTTGTTCTAAATCTACTCTTTCTTAAAAATTGTTTATACATCTTCCATCTGGGTTTACGGTTCACTGACATCGCATTTTTGTGTCAGGTCTAGGAAAACAAAGCATTGGGTTCCTGCCCGCCCAACACTAAGGTAAAGGTAAAGGCAATGTGACCCCAGGAGAGAACGCTAACCTACAGAAGGTCAGAGGGTCCCGGCCGACTGCCGGTGCTTATCTCCGGGTTCACAGCCCAAAGCTGGGAGTGACAACTCAAATGTTGACTACATCTGTGGAAAGAAGAGGGGGCCAGCCCTTTATCACGCATTACACCAGAACACAGACTCTTGTTGGCTCAAGCGAGAATTTAAGAAATTAAACGAAAGTTTTCAATCCGTTAATTTTCTTCTAAAGCATAAACTGAGATCCATTCTTTTCCATTTTCCTATATATATTCTTTTTCATATTTTTTCCTGTATTTCAGCCCTGGACATCTGGATGTTTGCCTGTGTGGGTTTCATCTTCCTTTCCCTTCTGGAATTGGCTGTGGTGGCCTTCCACGACAAACTGCAGGACATTGAGCGAAAAAGGCGGCAGAGTGACATCGAACTGCTCGAATTGAACGCCATTCATCGACCCCTGAACGATACCAAAAAACAGTCTCTCCAGAGTAAAGCTCAACGATCCGTGGTCGGAGTTAACATAGACAGAGCCTCTAGTCTCCTATTTCCCCTGGGCTTTGCCGTATTCAATATCTGCTACTGGGCCTACTATGTCTATAAATCGGAGCATATCGAGTAGTTCAAACGTCAGATTTTATTCCCTTAATCTTAATCCTAAAAATAAAACTAAATCCTAGAATGGATTTGATCTCAAGTACACTGATACGGGGACTGCCGGGCGCTATCCGCAACACATACAATCATGTTTGATATTTAACATCTCTGTAATATGTTTGAAATAAATGTAATGCTATGTAAATTTGCTATTAAATACAGTTATTGACACTGACCGATTAGTTTCCTACTCCAACCACTTTAGGATGACTAGCTCTCTAATTCAATTTGTCTGGACTGATTTGGTCGATACATAAGAGAGTATGTTACATCTCAGCTGAACACTAGCACTGACTGTATTGCTGTAAGCAAGAGTACATAATGATAAGAGTATGACAAGCCTAACACTCTATGCAGTGAAGGCCAAAACTACATGCTATGCGCGCTATCGGCCGACCCCCCCCCACAAATTGACCCTCTCACACCGCCCCTATATGGGTACATAGTCCCAAACGGGGGTCACTCACTCGCTGAGCATGTTTTTCACATGCAAGTTTTAAACACACGCTTAAACCCCCTCCCCAAATTGGGCCGCTATTAATTTCAACGTGTACTTATGCAAAGCAGTGAGCGACCCCCGTTTGGACCACGTTCCCATATAGGGGCGGTGTGAGAGGGGGTCAATTTGTGGGGGGGGGTCAGCCGATAGCGCGCATAGCATAGTTTTGGCCTTCACTGCATAGAGTGTTAGGCTTGTCATACTCTTATCATTATGTACTCTTGCTGTAAGTAACAAAGAACGTTTCGGTCGATGCCTTTGTCTCACACCTTCTTCAATTTAAGTAACCTCTAACCCAAATCAAATCAACAACATCGTGCTTATGTCTTTTATTAGATATTCTATGGGAACATGATTGCAATAGGAAAAAATGATGAAAGGAATCTCTGGTTTGCGAACATCATCAACTTTCCTCGTCTTCACGTCATGCTAAAGACAGGAAAATGGAAACAAGGAAATGTTTTAATGATGGAGCGCACCTAGCAGACTGATGAATATGACAAAAGTTGGTAACGGTCACAAACTATCCACCAACATAACAGTAAAAAAATCACAATTAAATGTTTAGCATCGGATTTTCATTGATCAGTCGAGTTCAGCTTTCTCTTTGTTGTAGCTGAAAACACATAAGTAGGATACACTTAAAATTAAATTTAGTAAACGCCAACGTCTATTACTCTTTCTTTCATAGCGGAATACCAATAACATTCTATATGAAGCAGTTTCTGCATTTTATTCTTTTGTATTAATATCACGAATGACGTAAACAAAAACTACCAAAAGTAAACGTATTCCTTTCATAAGACTTAATGTATCAGGAATACTAATAGACATGAAGTATACCCAATAGACAAAGCTTACCTTTGACATAGCAGACTTCAGCAGGTATTTGGCAGCGCTGAAAGTAATCCAACCACAGCCGTTGCTTTGTGGACAACTTATCACCGGGTCCTTTCACTTCCACAAACTAGAACAACACAGGGACAAATGAATTAAGACTAGTCATTCAAACAAAGATCAAAATTATTTATCTGACTAACAGGGGCGCACCCAAGGGGGGGGGGCGGGGGGGGGGGGGCGGCCGCCCCCCTGTCAGGTTTCGAAGGTCAGAAAAATTAAGATGCAGAAAGGAGGAAAAGCAGGAAAAACAAAAATTTTCGCGCCTTCGGCGCAAATTTTATATATATAACCATTGTTTGTGTGTTTTGAGGGTAGCATATGGAGCGGGCTGGGATGGCTGACTTCTTTATGTTTTCTGCTTTCTTTCTTTCTGTTTTCTTCGACTTTCTGCTTACGCTTGAGCTATATATAACAAATGTTTTAGCCGCCAATGTTTTCAATAACAATGGACATCCGGATACCCGGATAATTTTTATATCTGGATAATGTCCGATTTGATAGAAATATCAGGATACCCGTTTACATTGCAGACAAAGCAATGAAAAATTAGCGAGTTTTTGACGAAATGTTCAAAAATTGTAAACTATATATATATATTAATTCATTCTGAAATATTTCTTATGTTTCTAAATGAAAGATTGTGGCTTGACTGTGTGACAGAAATTCGCTGCGTACCAAAAATGACAGAAAAATTAAAATTTTAACTGCAAAATCAATAAATTTTCTTGAACTTCAGTTTCGAATATATAGGCGGATTACCGGATATTCGGACATGAAAGAATATCAGGTGCCCACCAACTAGTGCTGCATATGCACACTTTTTTACAAAAATGCAATTTAAAAATTTCTGTCTAGAATGCAAAATCATGTCTAGAATGCAAAAAATTCTCAACTTCTGGGGGGCTGCGCCCCCCAGACCCCCTGCTTTCACGTTTATATGAATGTTTAACTCTGTTTAACTACCTCAATCAATGAAACTACATGCTTGTTCTCAGAGTAAAACTTGTAAATAAAACACGTGTAGAAATAAATTTGAAAAAAATCTCAACTTTGGTGCCGCCCCCCCTGTCAGAAAACTCTGGGTGCGCCACTGGACTAATTAGCATAGTGTGACTGCTGTAACAACCTGTGGCCTTAAAATCACAAATAAAGCCATAAAGTAGACGTTCCCCATTAAAATTTGCCCTAAATCCTTTGTTTACATCAGATATTAAACATAGCTACATTCTCTAGGATGTTCAGGTGTAAATTGCCTTTATTATTTGCTACGGCACCGTACAGTCCCGGCTGAAAGTAACCTTCCTTTTTTCGCGAGCAATTCGCGAATTGCTCGCAAACATTAACAAAAAGTGCTCCCGAGTTTCCACGAGCGGTCAGTTTTTGCTTTCGTATTTCAAAAACCTTTTGGACAGCTTATTCAAAACAATTACAGCGGTGCTTAAAGCATACGTATATCATAGGGGTCGCGGTAGCGACCCCTATAATATGTGTGAAAAGTGGCTGGAGACAGTGTAAAATAAGCTGCGCAGAAGCTGCGCAAAATCCTGCGCAGATCCTGCGCAGATTTCATGCGCAAATTGTAGAGCACATCGAGTTTAGTATGTCTGTGAAGTTTCAGCCCCGTATCACTTACCGTTAAAAAGTTGCGCCCCGGACCGGTTATGGCGGCGATGTTTTTTTCCGGTTTCTCCTATTTGATGGTTGTATTGTACATAATGTTCGCCGCTTTC
Source organism: Trissonchulus latispiculum (assembly GCA_030248195.1). Classification (NCBI taxonomy): domain Eukaryota; kingdom Metazoa; phylum Nematoda; class Enoplea; order Enoplida; family Ironidae; genus Trissonchulus; species Trissonchulus latispiculum. The sequence continues at coordinate 7,587 of JASAND010017571.1, read as the reverse complement.
ACGTGATCTGCAGCGGTGGGCCAACCTAAAGGGCTATGGGGTCTAGTAGTACCCTCTAAAGAATTTAAGAATCGCAGCTGCGCCACAGCACCGCAGTGGCGCCGCAAAGTCGGCTCATAGCGAAAAGTGACCATTTTTGTGGTCGTCGCTCAGGTCGAACGTTACGAGCTGGAGCTGATTTCTTTTTATATTCAGAAATTACATATATTGAACTAACTAACGGTCCAGGTTGCGTTTCTCTATCACTTCCCTAGCGACCACAGTGGCCCGTAAAAAATGGCGAAAAATCGAAAAATGAAAAATCGAAATTTCTCGCAATCTATTCAACTTTGAAAGCTCAAATCTTCCATACAATGGTTTTCTGGCACGGAGAATCGATTCCCGCAGTCAGTTTTACCGTCAGACCCACCCATCTTGCTGGGCTGGTTCGACTTTGCCGTCGGGAGGGTCAAGTCGGAAACCGCTTCCCGGAGGTCCATAGTAGGCTCTACCTGGCCTCTCAAAACTTCGTCTATAGGGGTTTTCTGGCGCGCCCAGCTCATTCCCGGTATCCGTTTTGCCGTCCGACCTGTCAATATTGCTGGGCTGGTTCTACTTTGCCGTCGGGAGGGTCAAGTCGGAAACCGCTTCCTAGAGGTCCATAGTAGGCTCTACCTGGCCTCTCAAAACTTCGTCTATATGGGTTTTCTGGCGCGCCCAGCTCATTCCCGGTATCCGTTTTGCCGTCCGACCTGTCAATATTGCTTTTTTTTTTTTTTTTTTCGGGCTGGTTCTACTTTGCCGTCGGGAGGGTCAAGTCGGAAACCGCTTCCTAGAGGTCCATAGTAGGCTCTACCTGGCCTCTCAAAACTTCGTCTATATGGGTTTTCTGGCGCGCCCAGCTCATTCCCGGTATCCGTTTTGCCGTCCGACGTGTTAATATTGCTGGGCTGGTTCTACTTTGCCGTCGGGAGGGTCAAGTCGGAAACCGCTTCCTGGAGGTCCATAGTAGGCTCTACCTGGCCTCTCAAAACTTTGTCTATAGGGGTTTTCTGGTGTGCCCAGCTCATTCCCGGTATTCGTTTTGCCGTCCGACGTACCTATTTTGCTGGGCTGGTTCTACTTTACCGTTTGAAGGGTCAGTCGGGTGGGAGGGTCAAATGGTCGAAAATAAAGTTTCTCAAAAGTGGTCAAATTTGGTATCAAATGAAAGCCCTAAGTGAGCTGAGCAACTTTTGTCATAGAACTGCGTACCCAAAGTGGCTGTAGAGTGCTGTGGTGGGGTGGGGTGGGGACTTAGGCGATTTTGAGTCAAAAATAAAATTTTTCAAAAGTGGTAAAATTTGGTATCAAATGAAAGCCCTAAGTGAGCTGAGCAACTTTTGCCATAGAACTGCACACCCAAAGTGGCTGTTAAGAGCTGTGGTGGGGTGGGGTGGGGACTTAGGCGATTTTGGGTGAAAAATAAAATTTTTCAAAAGTGGTCAAACTTGGTATCAAATGAAAGCCCTAAGTGAGCTGAGCAACTTTTGTCATAGAACTGCGTACCCAAAGTGGCTGTAGAGTGCTGTGGTGGGGTGGGGTGGGGACTTAGCCATTTTGGGTGAAGAATAATATTTTTCGAAACTGGTCAAATTTGGTATCAAATGAGAGTTCTAAGTGAGCTGAGCAACTTTTGTCATAGAACTGCGTACCCAAAGTGGCTGTAGAGTGCTGTGGTGAGGTGGGGTGGGGACTTAGGCGATTTTGGGTGAAAAATAAAGTTTCTCAAAAGTGGTCAAATTTGGTATCAAATGACAGTTCTAAGTGAGCTGAGCAACTTTTGTCATAGAACTGCGTACCCAAAGTGGCTGTAGAGTGCTGTGGTGGGGTGGGGTGGGGACTTAGCCATTTTGGGTGAAGAATAATATTTTTCAAAAGTGGTAAAATTTGGTATCAAATGAAAGCCCTAAGTGAGCTGAGCAACTTTTGCGGTGCCGGATTTATGCCTTTCTCAACCGGAATTTAAAGGATAGACATAGGCCCAACACACATATTATCCCTTTTGTGCGGAGCATTTTTGTTACTTGTATATATATCCGTACGTATATGCATATAGGAGCTGCGCTGCGTAATGTGTGTACATATATGCAAGTTTAACTGTTACAATGCAGCTGTCCAGCATTACGAACATTAAGTACATACATATACCGTAATATGTATGTTGAATTGATCCCTTTGATGTGGAACATACATGCATGTAATGCACATTAAGCAGCAACATAGATATTTAGTGCGCACATCGCTAGTACGTAAGCAGCAGCAAAACATTGGACAAAAAATTTGAACAAGACTTAAAAACTGTAAACAACAAATACAAAAACCCCACGAGCAGACGCGAGCATTACACAAAAAGTAATGGGAATTTTCGCGAGTTGCTCGCGAATTGCTCGCAAGCAAAAGAGTATGTAACTTTCAGCCGGGACTGTAGTTTACACCCATTTTCAAATTGTATGCAATTAATAGCCGCTTACTCGTTAAGTACTGAAAAGTTTAAACTCTATCTGCAGGACATAGTGACAAAATTTTATGTGAAAATGAGCAGAATCCGTGACCATAAAATTTTTCATTGTAGATCCCCACTTAACTTAACATTTAATAGATTATATATACAACGTCTTCATTACTGTTTGTACAAAGGTTCAAGAATAAACTCTTAGCGGATAAAGTAGACTCTTTGAATCTGATGCAGACCAGACGAGCGAATCTTGGTCAGAACCGAAAAAAGTCGTGCTTGGTGCAACCGCATGTATTGCGTGAATTTATTGCATCTATCTTTTCGGACCAGTACTCAAACCTACGTATAGATAAATTGTATCTAAGGTAAGGACCTTTTCGAGTGAGAGTTAAAAGAGTAGAGTTAAAAATTTTCATCTCCTTTAACCGTCCAGTCGAGTAAAATGAACTGTTTAACTTTTTTAACCCTGTGCGCGAAAAGAATCGAGTTAATTTTAACTCCTTTAACTCGTTTAACTCCCTGCGCGAAAAGACCTTAAGAATCAGTATATATATACAAACTAAAAACTGTGATTGACTTATCCCCTATTCCCGCCCTCCTCACACCCATAATTAAAATTAAACTAATTAAATTAAAAATTAAATAAAATTAAATCTTAAAAAATTAAATCACTTAAATTAAATCAGCTAAATTAACCTTAAAATTCTGCGGTGAGCAATTGGAATCCAGATTTTCCGTTTTGGACCAGAGCAGCAAATCGGGAAAACCGCTGGAATGATGTCGGAGATCACGAGAAAGGCGATCAAAGATTTGCGTCAGCGGACGTCTAAGGGCGTGGCTGACGGAAATGACGGCGGCGGCAGCAGGCGTGGCGGCCGGAATCAGAAGACAGCTGCCCAGAGACTAGAAGGAAAACGCCTATCAACTGACATGAAGGTTGATTATAAAAGATAAAAGTTATGATGAGATAAGTCATTCTGAATTTGGACTGTCCAAAAGTTTTTAATAAATAATGAAAGCTGGCGGTAGACATTTTTGTTCACGAGATCAGCAGATGTGATTTTTCCAGGGCAAAACGGGGGGGGGTAGGGGCATCACTCTCCACAGGGCTTCACCCTGGCCTTCCCACAATCAGTATAAACATTCCGGCAAATGCCAAAATTAAAAGATTTTCGGTCAAAATTTTCAAAAATTTTTTTCCACTTCGCAGCAATTTTTGGTGGTTAAAAGACGTCTATTTTGATACCAAAACTTGATTTTTGAGCATATTTTAGCTCAGTTATAGCAGTATATACAGAAAACATGCAATTTTACCGCACCCATTTTTAGCATATTTAGGCCATTTCATCCCCCCCCCTTTGTTATTGTTGTTGCTTGTTGCACTAGACCTCACAATGTGATGATCATCACCCGAAGGTGCAAAGTGTTCTTGGGTACCCCCACTCTAGCGGAGAACCCTCATAAAGACAAATCGACAGTGAAAAATCTATTCCTATCCAAAAAATTGATACAACTCACAACGCACTGATCAACTGAAGGGAACAGATCCCAATTGATCAAGGTGGTGGCAATGCCAAAATGATCCGTCCAGGAGTCTCGAATTGCGTCACAAATTTCCTAAAAAAGGGGATTCGAATCAATGTCAAAATACGTATAAAATAATGCAAACGAAAAAACTCAAGCAGCCACTAGGACATAAGATCAAGGAAATATTGAATAGTCTGAGAAAAAATCTGACTTTCCCACAAATCACAATAGCCTGGAGAGGTGGTAGTTTCCCATTGAGTGCCAAACAAGCGCAACGTGGATGAAAAAAATGATTGGAAAGACTAAGATTACCAGTTTGAATGACATTCTTTAATTTTCCTTAAATAATAATAGTTCTTCAAATAATGGCAGAAAGACGGTAGCAGGAGTTCTGAAAAATGGGCGAGAATTCCAGTTGTAATTTTATTTCAAACTAAAATCTGACAATGCTACTTCCTTACCAGGAAGGCCCCAGAAATTGCCAAGTTCTGAGTGCCTTTTCAAGAAAGGGTAGAGTAGAGTAGAGTTAAAAATAACTGTTTTAACTCGTTTTAACTCCTCATAGCATGACGTTTCCCTCCTTTAACTCTTTCATGAAAAGGATCGAATTAATTTTAACTCTACTCTACCCTTTCACGAAAAGGCCCTCAGAAATGCTAGGTCAAAATTACCAAAAATTGATTACCACAATTCGTCGGCCCAGAATCAAAAAGTGCTAAGAAACGTTCTTGCCAAAATTCAGTTACGGCGTGTACCAGCATGAGAAAGCCTGTAGAAATTTTTTGGCAAAAGCATCTAAGTGATCCGATGTATATTGCAAAAGCGCCCATTGGTTCTCTCCTGTTCGGACTAAGGCTTCGGCCTTGGTGACTGCAGGCAGGCGTTTTTCATTACTTCTCCATAATTTTTATTTATTTTACTAATTTATTTATCTGTTGTTGTTGTTGTTGTTGTTGACTGTGCTTCCGATCGTGCTAATTTATGTACCTGTTCAGATGCGTCATCCAGCCAGTGCAGTCTCGCCTGGATAGCCGATTCTCGATTGGAATAAAAGGTATCAGCACACCAGAGATCAAGAGGCTCCGACTGACAGGGAAAATGATAGACGTCCGCCACAGGAGACTCAAAAATCACCGACCAAAATAGGAGACCAAACAGCTGAAGTATGGGCGAGCCTTCTGCGTGAATGCCTAAAATTATCAAAAAATCTGAATTTCCTGATATTTCCACATTTCCTTCACAAAAAATAAAAAACCCTTAGGTCCACATTAATTCCACATTTCCTCAAAAACTTCAATTCCTGTGTGGTCGAATATTTCCTAAACGGAATCTCGGTAGCGACAGCGAATGACTTGTAGCTTCAATTAATGGCAACAAAAATTCAGTGATTACCAAACATTTAAACGTCATGTTTTGCTCGTCAAAAGCTGACAACTAAAGACAGTAAACAGTTAAAGGCGTCCACCTAAATCTCCTGCCTCCACAGAAAACCAGTTTACAATCCTTCGGATAAATTAAACAGGTTACCTTATATTCAAAAGCCTTTGAACTACACAGAAGTACAGAACAAAACTAACTTCTAAACTAAACTGGGACCCTACCGTACAGAAAACCTTCCACAGACTGATAGTGCTCCAGGGCTACCTGTTCAACTGAGCACCGGGTTGCGGTAGAAGAACTACTGTCGGCAGCCCCTCCGTCGGTTTCCTGTTTATCGGGCTGACGACTCACAAAAATGGTCTCGATACCCGATGAGCCATTCAATCGCTTGCTCAGAGTCAGGCCCTCAATGATAATCTAATAAAAAGCAAAAACCTATTTTAAAAATTACGAGAAATAAATATGAATACACACTAAGAATCTAAAATTTCAGAAACAAAAAATGAAGCATACAGATACAATGAAACAGAGTTGCAGCAACAAGATGTTGAAGATTGAACAGTCCCTAGCATTGTTCTAACCGGGAGAAATTAACCTGTTGAAATTATGTAATCATGTTTTCTAAGGGAGAATTTGCCAGACATACCCATCATTATGGACAGGGATTCTTTTTATACACAAGATATTCGCTGACACCCCAATAAAAGCAATTCAAGCTTTATTCGAAACCTGTTTTCACTATTTATAGGAACAAGTTAAGTTTCGTACCAACTTTTTATTTTCCTTCTCCGGAATTTATGTCTGGAATGAAGTTAACACAAAATAGAAGTGCGACCAAGAATAAAAGAAGTAGCTATGTAGCTTCTTATCTTACCGAAACCGGTTCCATCACAGCCAACTTTGCAACTTCTTCCGCAAGTTTCTGCCTATCCAGTGCAACATTTTCAGTTTCAGATTTAGATCTACGTTTTGCCGACTTGGTCACAGTTCGTTTTCTAGCAGTCGTCGGCCTGGCAGTACCCGCAGCTGCAGTTTTCAGCAACCGACCAGCCCTATCTACAAGCATCAGCTTCCACTGCGGTATGACCAGCGGATCTTGCAATGCTTCCAGCATTAGCTCAGAAAGTCCTCGACTTAAACTACTCTTGGCATCCCCATGCCTAAGGTGGACATCAAGATTGAGCAAAAGTCGATCCCACAGAGAGCCACGATAGCCTGCGACGGTCAACTCCAAAGGCAACTCCCTGAGTAGCCAGGTCAGTAGACTGACCGCTTCCTCGTAGCGGCGCAGCTTTTGGAGGGCTTCTACGCCGCCGCGCACCACAGTGCGCAGGGCAACGTGCGCAGCTGTGAATCTGCGCAGATGCACAGGCAGACTGAGAAAGTGCTGCCAAGATGATGAATCATTCATTAGCGTCTGCAAGGTTTGCTGTGCTTCAGCGGAGATTGTTACAACTTCCTGAAAAAACTAGAATTTCAAAATTACGCCAACAACAACAACAAATGGCAAAGGCAAAGTACAAAAATGCATATTGTTATGCTAGCTACATTACAACCCTATGACTGTACTGAAGCCATGTGGCTGGCATATATAACTTATTCATTAGTACAGTATTTTTCTGTTTAATCAACACACAAAATGTGTACCTCAAATTGTTTCTTATCCAGTTTCTGTGCCAAAACAGCCTGTTGACAGTTGCACTCTACGTAGGCATTCAAGTCCCGGCGACTCACAAAAAGGCTGGTGTCACGACAAATCTGAAAGAAGACCTCCAAAATATGCATACATATACCTGGGCTTATTCTAGGGAATTTTTCTTGGGGGGCCTCGGGGGGCGAGTCATTCTTGGGGGGGGGCGAGTCATTCTTGGGGGGGGCCGAAAATTTTTCTAAAAACATGCTAAAAATAGCACTATTTTAATAGGAATTGCCAAAAAAGGTCGTTTTTAGTGCAAAAATAACGCTTAAATAGGCAAAAATTGACTAAAAATCTCCGGCGAAGCCGGAAAATTTGGCTCTGAGCAATTTTTTCAGGGCAAAAGTTGGTACCAAAAGGGGCACCCACTTTTTTGGGGGGGAAGGGTGTTTATGGGGGCCCCCCACCCCCCACTAGAATAAGCCCAGTATACATAAACAAGTAACAAAAATGCTCCGCACAAAAGGGGATAATATGTGTGTGTTGGCTGTATCGTATATATATACAA
>JASAND010017570.1:0-36018 GCA_030248195.1 Trissonchulus latispiculum | reverse complement strand
TGGGTAAGTGAGACTAGTGAACTCCTGATAAGAGAGTCCGCAGCGGCAGCGGTCTCCCCTGAGAAGCCACCGTGCGTGACGACAGCCAGCTCCCCATTTGGAGAGGAGCTGCTAGAAGGCAGTCCGCTCCGCCGGCCGCAAGGCAAGGACTCCCTTCCCTCGCCAGTTCGACCGGAGCAGATCCCACAAACTCCCACTCCACTCCTTCCCTTCCAGTGTGGGAGAACGCACTTCTGGTTCTGCTCTCTGATTGGCTGGTTCCTCTCCTTCTCTTGTTCTCTACCTCTAGTGACAGTTTACGTGGAAAGCTTTCTGATCCTACAGAGGGATAACATTTCTTCAGAAGGAAGAAGACCGATACCAAGCTGATAGGAAAAATAAGACAGGAAGAGCGGAAGAAAAATTACTGATTAACATTCCCTGTGCAGTCCGTTAAGAGGAGTGGTTGGCACACCGTAGGGTCAACTATTTTAAATCTAAAGAAGCTTAAAGGTATGCAGCTATTTCTTAATTTAAAAAGTTGAACAGGTTTATAACAGGCTCCTTATAAGCCCGAAGATTACGCGAAGCTATCGGCAAAGTAGTGGAAAAAAGAAAGAGATTTAGAAGCATTAGATAAACGTAAAGCTTACCGATTGTTGGGAGACTTTCGGAGAACAAGTCCAAAAACTGGATAAGATCGTTTTCTGTCGTTTCGATTCCACTATCTAGGTATGCAATGAGTTTTTACTTATCAAACGGAACTTGCTCTCCTCTAAACAGGTAGAGAGAGGTCGTCGCTAATTGTCTAAAAAGAGGCCCTATATAGAAAAACAGTGAGACTGAAGTCCTGAGAACTCTTGCAGTGAATGTGAGACAAGAGCCGCTGCCGTGCAAGAGTGAAGCCGAGAGACACAGAGAGACAGGGTCGGCTAGCAAGACAAAAACTAGTCCCAGTAATTTTAAGTACACAACCTTTTCACCAACTGCCAACCTATGTAACATATCCATACTTTTGTAGAGCGAAAACGCTTATTCTCTTTCACATTTTTTCCTAGCAACTTTCAAAGTTTGCTTTACTCCTCCCCTAAATCATTAAAATTAATGGCCTTATAGTTTGGCCGCTGGTTTCCAGAAGGTTGCCGAATGTCATGTTTGTTAGCACTAATATCAAGAGTGTATAATAGATAAAGTGATGACCAAGAGTGTACAATAGATATCTAGAGATATAGAGGAAGGAAAAGCTGTGCTCTTCCACCTCAGGAATCTGAGTCGAGCACCCTCTCCTGCTTGCTCCCACCTTTCCGGAAAAGGAAAAGGAAGGCACACTAGTCATCTAGCGAAATTCTATTCTAAGTATCGAAACAGCAAAGCTATTCTTAAGAATGGCTGAAGAATGTGTGGAAATTACTGGATTTTTGAGATTCCTCTAAGAGTGGACAAAAATGTTCTAGCCTCTGGAGGTATTTCTCTAGTCCAGTTCAGTGAACACACAACAGCAGATGGAGGTGGAGTCAGATTGGCGAAGGAACTGGACTCCTCCCAGTTCGAGGGCGTCTTATGTGCTCCCCGGACAGGCGCCATGCAAGGACAGGAACCAATCAGAAACTGGCAAAAAGACACATTCCTCACTCAACCGGAATTCCACTCCAATCACACTTCTAATGACAGATAATTCCAAGGGAAAGGCTTGAACCTGAATCTGTATTGAATTTAAATATTATTGTGAATGCTTTTCTTTGAAACGAGTGTGCTCCACTCCGCTGTTCAGTGTCAGTCCAACTGTGCCTGAGTAGAGTGAGAGAGAAAAAAAAAGGGACTGGGTACTGGCAGATTGGCTGGGGTGTTACTTAATCTCTCTTTGAAAGAAAAACAGAAACTGGAGAGCAGAGACTTCCTATAGAATTTCTCTCTGGGGAAAAAGTGCCAACAAACGACCCCAATTTGGACTGGTAAAAACATAATGGGAGAAAAGGGAGGGGACGGAAAGAGGGAGGGAAAGAGGACACAAACTTTGAACCAATTATGGCCAAAAATGTGATTTCTGGCTGGACCAGAAAAGAAATGATTCTTTTAAAAAGGTTTCCCCTGTAACAACATTAACAGCATTTTTGGGTTCCGAGCTTCTGAGAGAGAGGGATTGAGTTGAAACTGAAGTAAATCAGGGAGCGGTGCTCAACTCAAGGTAACCGGATATTGGTGGGAAAAGAGGGAATGGGTGGACTAATGTCTCTTCCGCTCCATATTTTCCGTTTTCGTTTCCTTTTCTTGGCCGGGTTGAGCCTTTCGACTCCAAGTCTCAACCACCATGATGACTATAAAATTGTATATATGGTTTGCCTATGCCAAACTGGAACCTGACTCTAATGCGCGAAGCCTTCAGAGACGAGTCATCTCGAGGGTATTCCGACTGTGGGTATTCGATCCCCACCTCGGACCCGAATCCTCCTGTCCTATCTGAGAGCTGCACATGCAGTGATGGAGTTGCCCTTGTTTGTTTGGCCAACACTTTATCACCGTAAGAGTCAATGTCTGAAGAGGTGAGACAAGGTGCTTACATAAAGGAAAAACGGAAAAGAGAAATGGAACAACAGAGAAACCGTGTGAAAAGAAGTTTGTGCATACCTACATGGCTACAAGTCCTATTGACCAAAGCAACAGAACAAAGAAACGGAAAAATAGCTGATTATACTTCAGAAACTTTATAATTTTTGTTGTAGGAATTTAGGTTTTATTCAGTCTTTCCTATAATAACTAACCAATCCAGCAACAACTTCCTTACTGTATTGTAAATCATCCCACATTTCAGTTGTGGAAAAGGATTGTAAATTTAAAATTATTATAATTAACTTGTAGCTTCCTCTGATTCACCGTTGTTCCGTCTTTTTATGTAGTGACTCTGAAGCGAACCCTACTGTGATGGGTACACATTCGGTTTATTTTATTTGATACAAATACTAATAACAACTTACATATGCAGTTGTGTGCTAGACTAGACTATGCTCTAAACATAGACCCAAATCATTTTAAAAATGAATAGTAACATATACAGGTGATTGCACCAAATAAGGTAAACTGAAGTTAATTATAAACTTTATACTATTTGATGCAAACGGCAGAACAGTTGTAAATATTACAGCTCCACTGTTATATATACGTAGAAGTGTTCTTCTGTGGGAGTGGTGTCTCACGGATCACTTCCTGAGGTCCGCGGAGCAGGCGCATCGTAGTTTGCACCCGCGGGCGCACTTCCACCCGGTCCCGCTGTTCTTCACGTCCCAGGCGTCCCAGTTCTCGCCCAGACTCTGGCACTTCTGACAGGAGCTCCGGAGCATCCGACAGCTGTGGTCGCACGTCTCGTCGTAGTAGCGGAACCGCTCAGCGGGACATCGGAGGTTGTAGCTCCAGGAGAGGCCGAACAGGACCGCCAGGACACTCACAACAATAGGCACCTTCATGACACAAATAGTAGTAATAGGTAACTGGAACAAAATAGCACAATTAGGGGAGACAGACAACACACAAGCTTCGGAATAATCCAGAAAGAAGGAAGTAAGCTCTAACTAAATGGATGTCGTTCTGTGTTAAAAAACTGAACTATATGCCCTTCACGTGAAGCTGGTGGTAAGGGAGTTTTATCTAGGGGCAATGGTTCTTAAAAAGCAACTTGATAAATATATACTTTTTTCAGCTGATTTGTCTTTGTCCTAAATTTATTAAATTGTTAACTATTGGATTGAAGGCAATATCTCCAGAAAAACCTACATATTAGCCTTCCAATTTAACCACCTGTATGCATTGCGGAAATTGACTTCTTTCTTAAAGAGTCCCGCTGGTTCTGTTATTCCTTTTCTCAGACTCTCGTCAACTCCGCCTAGCCCTTCTAATCTTCCTCCTCCCGTGGACGCTGGAACTACAGGGAGGGGTCGCTCAGACTTTATTATTTTCCTCCGCGGGATCTCTACCCTCTAACATGCAACAGAACATTTCTCAGCGGGGGTTTGATTGGCACATATCCAACAGCTATTATTAACACATTCAACACCACAGCACCCATGACAAGGGCGCACATATGCAGGCCTACTAATAGGACAAATTTGACTGGGAATTAAATGTGTAAACCAAATTTTCCAATGTCAAATATTTGTTATCTAACCAAAAAAGGCTTAATATTGACCCGCTGTAGCAGTGCTGTACCAGAATGCAGCTTTATTTGGTTTAACCTGATAACAATTAGCTTTCCCACCAAAACCAGTTTCCCAGCAATACTTTGATCTGAAATAGGTTCATCGGAATAAACCGAAACTGTCAGGAAAAGCCCGATGTTGGATGGAACACTCTGGAAGCAACTGAAAAGGCTTCCACAAATGAACTAATGAAGGTGCAAACCAATAAAAAGTATATACTGCTCATAAACCCCACTTTAGAAGCTAGCAAGGGTCGGTGATCATGATATCGGGGTTGGCGTTGGCGACACAGTGCAAGTCAAGGAAATTTTGACCAACTTGCAAATTTCTTCGTTGATCTCAAGTTGCTAAGTCAGCATCCAAACCGGAGCTACAACTACAAAGACTACGGATGAAGCAGAAACACTGAAAAGTGTTAGGAAGTTTCTTAATTCGGCATGTTCTTTTCTCAGGACATTGGCTCTTTTGCTGAGTGCTGGAGGCTGGCCGTGCTGTTTGTGGAATTAACGCTGGGGAGGCTCCCCAGCCACTCTTGCATCAAACTGAAGCGCCTTTCAACTGTAACTTATTACCGGTGACTGGCGACTGACGACTTTAACAAAACAAAACTTGAAAATTTTTTACAGATGGTGAAATGATCGAGCACTGCAGCTCCTCTTCCCTTCCTTCTCTCTTCTTCAACACGTTCCAATCAGTGGCCGATGCCTGCCTGCGACTGGGGCTCCGGTTTCTGCATCGTCATGATCATCACGAGCGCCATGCTCGGCTTCTGCGCGGGGACTCTCTTCCTCCTCTGCTGGAACTGTCGCGACATGAAGGTCCGACTCGCCCGGACCAAGACGTCCCATCTGAAGCGACGGCGGAATGCGCTCAAGAGTCAGAACAAGTCCAAGCAAGAGAGCGGCAGCACCCTCATACGATTGTTGGCCAGAACGGGCTCCTCCCTTGGAGTCAAGTCCGGATCTGGGAAGTCCCCGAAACGGGATCTGTCCGGAAAGGGGGTCGGCGGAGAGAGACAGCGAATCTCCTTCAGTCTGGGCGGGGACATCCCGAGCGACCAGGACCAGTTCGTCCAGGAACTCATGAGGGACTTCCTCCTCCTAGATTTGTCCAAACAAATCGACGCCTTGATACAGGAAGGGCGGGTCGACGACTTCATGCCGCTCTGCGAACTCACCCTCAACGACGACGGGAAGGTAATCCTTCTGAAAAAGTACGCCCTCCTCATGAAGGACCTGGGACTGGCTCAGGACCTGAGGGAGCTGTCCAGAAGGCCTCCAAAAATCGATTTCCCACAGCAGACGATAAATATTCGGGAATCCCTTTATGCCGACATGACTCGCAAAAATCAGGACTTGTGGCGAAAATCCATGGCAATTTGGAAGTTCTCACAAAGGCTCAAGCGCATTATACCTGACATAGAAAAATTACAAAAACGAAAATTATTCTTAGCCACCAGCAAAGATAATTTAAGATAATGAACGTACAATAAATAAACTTCAATGTACAACCTTAGGATAGGAAAGTACTTAGTACTTCGTTAGTACTTCTTTAGTCAAGATCCGTCATTCCGGTATCTCGGCATCCTTCCGCAACGTCCGCACCACAGCCTTCTTGAACTCAGGGCCTTTTCGCGCGCGAGTTAAAAGAGTAGAGTTAAAATTTTTAACTCGTTTAACCCTGCAGACGAGTTAAAATGAACTGTTTAACTCTTTTAACCCTGTGCCCGAAAAGGATTGAGTTAATTTTAACTCTTTTATTTTAACTCGTTTAAGGTGGTGATTCCCTTTGGTCACATAAAGTTTGCACCATTAGTACTCATTCATTACTTGGAGTTAAGAAGCCATTTTTATATCAAAATGTAGCTTGACATTTTCTCTTTTTAATGCATGCCACGAAACTAATGTTGCTTTTCTAAAATATTTTTAACACATTTTAGAAGAAGTATAATTTTCCAGAATTTTTGGAGAATCAAGTAAATTTTTTCGCGAGACATCGGATATATCATTCGATACCTCCATCCAATAGCTGGGGATGATTTTTTATTTATTGTGAAATCGCCCTTCGTTATAGAGAAATAAGCTGAAATGTGTGCGTAACCTGGATTTTGCCTACTTTTTCCAAATTTGTCAAGCGATTACTTTAGCTAGAAAGCAGCAATCGGGCAAACTAAAAAATCGTCCCTGGGTATATTTGTGCAGAACACATCTGTTCAGTAGCAGCCCTCCAGCTTGCATGGTGAATGCTCCACAATCTTTGGAAAAAAATTGGTCGTGTTTTGAAAAAACTACATTTTTTATGATAGCAGCCTACAGGGTAGCAGTTGGTAGACGATCATGCGTCGGACAATTTGTCCCTGTGAGACCTTCACATCGACGCCCTTAGTTTGATTTTACGGCTTGCGTAGTTCAAGAAATGCTGGATTATTTGATTTCTTCAAAAATGACAAGTTTTCGACGCCAAAACAAGAAAATTGGCTATATCTCACTGTAGAGAAAAGCTAGAAACTTGCTTTAAAAAACAAAAATGTGAAGCTCAATGAGATCTTTCGAATGAATATAGTCATAACTGTATAGCAACTGCCAAACGTTCAGAAATTGGGAAAAACCACTCTGACCGGAAATCTCGAATTTTTGAATCGGGATTGCGCGGAGGGTGTTAGAACGCTAAAAGAACATATTTCGGAAAGTTTCACCAGATTTCATTTTGATTTACGCCGCCAAATAACAATATGTGCCCAAAAGGAATCACCACCTTAACTCGCTGCGCGAAAAGGCCCTCAGAATTGTCCTCAAGAAAACCACTTTTATCAGCCAAGCGGTTCTATTTCTGCAGGAAACTGGGCTGGAACGACTTCCGATGAGCAGACGTTTTCGATTTAGGGACTTGTGCACAAAGTGCATTAATGGTATAGAAGTTATATGCTCTTCTCTCCCAGCTCCGTGGTGTAGTGGTTGCACGCCTAACTGCAGTCCGGGAGGTCCGTGGTTCGATTCCTGGCAAATTTTTACCCTTGCATACTTCCCATTGAGGGCTCAGTCGCTCTTGTGGAGCGTCCATTGAAGATCGGTTGGGGCTTGAGATGGTGTGTTATCAGTTTCGGGGCTGTACTAGTGATGTTTCAGTCGCTGAAACTGAAACTGAAACTAGGTTTCAGTCTCTACATGTTTCAGTTTCAGTCACTGAAACTGAAACTGAAACTGAAACTATTTTGGAAAACGGACTGAAACTGAAACTAAAACTGAAACCATTTAGACTAGCCGACTGAAACTGAAACTGAAACTGAAATTATTTTTGGTATCCGACTGAAACTGAAACTGAAACTGAAACTACCCTAATCCTAGAACTGAAACTGAAACTGAAACTGAAACTAGAAAAGTCTGAAACAGTTTCAGTCCCCGCGTAAAATCTGAAGTCTTTCCTTGTAGCTGGAGCTGATACCGGTTTCAGTTCATGCTCGAACTGAAACTCCATTTCAGTCTCTGCGTGCAAGACCCTTTCAGTCTCTGCGTATGGTTAAGTTCTCTGTAAAATGCAATTGCAGCTTTCCCATAATAGTTTTCCTTGCGAAAGAATTGAAGGAATGTGATACGTTTTAGGTTCTCGTATTATGATAGTTCTGTAAAAGATTAATTGCTTAATACAGTTTTTAAAGCACAAGTGGTTGATGTGGCCCGCAGAAGCTAAGAATCGAATTACAGCAATGAAGCTTTATGGCCTCAACAGACTACATTTTGGGGAGATGCTTTACTTAAGGTGGTGATTCCTTTTGGGCACATATTGTTATTTGGCGGCGTAAATCAAGATTAAATTTGATGAAACTTTCCAAAATAAGTGCTTTTAGCGTTCTAACACCCACCGAGCAATCCCGATTCAAAAATTCGTGATTTCCGGTCAGAGTGGTTTTTCCCAATTTCTGAACGTGTGGTAGCTGCTATACAGTTATGACTATATTCATTCGAAAGATCTCGTTGAGCTTCACATTTTTGCTGTTTAAAGCAAGTGTCTAGCTTTTCTCTACCGTGAGATATAGCCGATTTTCTTATTTTGGCGTCGAAAACTTGTCATTTTTGCAGAAATCAAATAATCCAACATTTCTTGAACTACGCAAGCCGTAAAATCAAACTAAGGGCGTCCATCTGAAGGTCTCACAGGGACAAATTATCCGACGCATGATCGTCTTCCAACTGCTATCCTGTAGGCTGCTATCATAAAAAGTGTAGTTTTTGCAAAAACACGACCAATTTTTTCCAACGATTGTGGAGCATTCACCATGCAAGCTGGAGTGCTGCTACTGAACAAATGTGTTCTGCACAAATATACCCAGGGACGATTTTTTAGTTGTCCCGATTGCTGCTTTCTAGCTATAGTAATAGCTTGACAAATTTGGAAAAAGTAGACAAAATTCAGGTTACGCACACATTTCAGCTTATTTCTCTATAACGAAGAGCTATTTCGCAATAAGCAAAAAATCGTTCCCAGCTATTTGATGGAGGTATCGAATGATATAACCGATGTCTCGCGAAAAAATTTACTTGAGCCTGCAAAAATTCTGGAAAATTATACTTCTTCTGAAATGTGTTAAAAATATTATAGAAAAGCAACGTTAGTTTCGTGGCATGGCATGCATTAAAAAGAGAAAATGCCAAGCTACATTTTGATATAAAAATGACTTCTTAACTCCAAGTAATTAATGAGTAATAATGGTGCAAACTTTATGTGACCAAAGGGAATCACCACCTTAAGCGAATAACCAAGATGGTTTAGGTACTTAGTTAATGAGAAAGCCAATACAGCAAGCAACTATTAAAACTTAATTCAGAACGAATCTTAATTTTTTCTTCACAAAGAAAATGATTGGATTGCAAGTACAATATATTAGATAAAACTGTTTTACTATGTACGAACTGACATGGAAGCTGAGATTTAAAATAAAACTGCAGCTCCAACAGTTTTAAATTCCAAATATGCGAAAACTGAAATTATCTTTTTGGGCGATGACTTCAACTGAAAAAGCCGGACTAAAACAGAAACTATTCTAAAACGTGGACTGAAACTGAAACTGTTTGGCGTCACCGACTGAAACTGAAACTGAAACTATTTTGCGTCACCGACTGAAACTGAAACTGAAACTGAAATTCATTTCGATCGGCGACTGAAACTGAAACTAAAACTGAAATTATTTTGGGATGACGACTGAAACTGAAACTGAAACTGAAATTATTTTTGGTATCTGACTGAAACTGAAACTGAAACTGAAATTAACTCAGGTTGTCGACTGAAACTGAAACTGAAACTGAAACTAAAATGGGCTACTGAAACAACACTAGGCTGTACTAAGCACAAGCCAATGTAACAGGCATAAGCCGGAGATATCACGCCTGAATGGTAAACTGTCTAATTTGTGGGCAACGGTGGGGAAACGTCGAGCAACTCGCCGATGAATGCAAACCAGCAAGGCCAAATATGTAATTGGGGCATTAACAAAGATAGGACTAGAGTATTGGAGAACGGGTCTTATACGTAGATACGTAGATCCTGCAGCAGCAAACTTCCTCAGATAGAAAATAGGGCTGACGCCAGGGCATTCGTATTTCCCTGTCCTCGATCGCAGAGTGGAGGTGGAGGGAAATAGTCACGATCGATCAGGCTCGGTCACTGAGGACTTACTGCAGAGAGTTCGTTCAGTTCGTTCCGGTGTAAGACGGGAGGAATACCCTTGTCCGACATTTCTCGTCAATTTCACGCCACCAGGGCATTCCAATTTCCAGACTACCCATGGATAAGTTCCGTACGGTAGAGGCGTGTGCTCGTTTTAATCGTTCAACCGCTTTGCTGTAGGCTCTTCGAGCTTTCAAGCATAATTGCCAATATCTATCCAGTCCACCGTCAGACTTCCATTTGCGGTAGGAATCCTCCGTAGCACCTCTGAATGGGTTCAAATTTGAGGAGTAACAAAGCTTGTGGCCTCCGGATGTTACCTTCTTTTCCGAGAGATGTAGCATTGCATTCCCTCAGTAGTGACCTCATTCAAGTTGGATACGCCCAGGGAATATTCTAGGTAATCAGGTGGCACCGGTTAGCTAGCAGACATATGGCCGCTTGCGGCTTGCACCAAATCGGAATAACTTAGCTCCGAACTAAGCTATTCCTAAGTTAACTCGGAGTTAACTATTCTCCACCTGACCTCAAGCTCAGGCATAAATTTTATTCCGTTGCAATACTCCAACTAAGTTGGAGAATATCTAACCCTTAACTTGAGCTCAGGAATAAAACTATTCTTGATGTTAACAGTTTTTGTTGAGACTGCCCAATAGGCAAAAGCACCGCCGTGTTGCCAGCTAATCAGAATAGTTGGGGAATGGAGTTAACCTTGACGAGCATACCTGAAGATTAGGCTCAGGGATAAAGTTAAACTCCAACTTGACTAAAGAATATTTGAAGAATAAAGATAACCCTGAGCTTACCAGCAAATACTAGAAAACTGGGCACTGTTGTCCAATTGTATATTCTTTGCTGGATATTAATGCTCATTGATGAAACCAACTTACTCCGAACAATGATTTGGCAGTATAACTGCAAGAAGCATAACTCAAATACTTTTGATAAATTTTCAATTTTCTTATTATCCTTTGAAATACCGCCAAATAATTAAGTTTGACTTTGTTTACCTTTGTCCAGTAGGATTTATTTTGAACAAGCAATATTTTCTGCAAAAGATTTATGTTGCTGGAGGAACATTTACACAAATTGTAGGCCTGCTGCGCAGCGGAAAACCATTTTTGTAGATACTTATTTGACGAATGTCAGACATAAGCAATCTTCAAATTACGTAAATCAAAATTAAATGGCAAATCCCATCTTACTATTAAAGCAAGCAATGATCAATTGCAAAATTTTGAAGGCTAATTTTCAAATTTTGCAGATTAGCCTAGAATTTTGCATTCACAGCGAAACATTTCTTTCGCCAGCTAAATTTTGCCAGCAAGCCACCACTTAGCTATTCGAGAAGTCTACATTCATATCTTTCAGTTTAAAAGTTATTTAAAAGTTATGAACCTGTTGAAATCACCAATTTATTGTTTAAAGACATAATGTAATTGTTTCTAATAGATTCCGCTTTAAATTTAAAAAACATGATTTTTATAAAATAATTGCTGGCTACTAACTGGCTCAAGTGATTAGAAGGTAGGGTGGAGGACCAGGACATAGATACTTTGGTCGGTGTACCCATTGGCATAGGTGTAATTGGGGGGAGGTTTGGGGGGGGGGGTAACCCCCCCCCAGCCCTTTTTCCAAACCACCCCCCAAAAATTTTTGGGGGCCCCCCGCCCCCCCCCCCCACTGGGGGGGGGGGGGGGTAGTCGCGCCGAAGGCGCGAAAAATTGCCCAAAAGTCGGGTATTTTTAGGGTTCATTTTGCAAAATTTTTCAAAAATGTTCAAATTTTTGGCTTAAAGTGTTCATTAGTGCGTGAAATACACGTTTTCAACAGTTTTATGGACTTTCTGACTCAATATTGACCTTATTTTGTAGTTAGAAACATGTTGGCAACCAAGTTTTCGAGTTTAAAACCCCTGTCTAATGTTAAAATTAGTTAATGGGTGGATGTTTTTTCGCATTAGCAATGGCTGAAAATGCGATTTTTGGCATAAAAATAGGAAAAAATTTTTGGGGGAGGTTTGGGGGGGGTCTTGGGGGGGGGGGTTGGGGGAGGTCTACTAAAAAGGGGGCCCGCCCCCAAATTTTGGGGGGAGGGGGCCCCCCCCAACCCAATTCCCCGTTACACCTATGCCCCCCATAGGTGTAATTGGTGGGAGGTAACCCCCCCCCAGCCATTTTTCCAAACCACCCCCAAAAATTTTGGGGGGCCCCCGGGCGGCCCCCCCCCCCACCTGGGGGGGGGTCGGGGTAGTCGCGCCGAAGGCGCGAAAAATTGGCCAAAAATCGGGTATTTTTAGGGTAAATTTTGCAAAATTTTTCAAAAATGTTCAAATTTTTGGCTTAAAGTGTTCATTAGTGCGTGAAATACACGTTTTCAACAGTTTTATGGACTTTCTGACTCAATATTGACCTTATTTTGTAGTTAGAAACATGTTGGCAACCAAGTTTTCGAGTTTAAAATCCCTGTCTAATGTTAAAATTAGTTAATGGTTGGATGTTTTTTCGCATTAGCAATGGCTGAAAATGCGATTCTTGGCATAAAAACAGGAAAAAATTTTTGGGGGAGGTTTGGGGGGGTCTTGGGGGGGGTTTGGGGAGGTCTAAAAAGGGTGCCCGCCCCCAAATTTTGGGGGGAGGGCCCCCCCCCCAACCATAGGTGTAAGGTGGGGGGGGGTTGGGAAGGGTAGCCCCCCAAGCCTTTTTTCAACCCTCCCCCAAAACTTTATCGGGGGTGATCGCGCCGAAGGCGCGAAAAATGGCCAAAAATTGTAGTATTTTTAGGGTAAATTTTGAAAAAATTTTCAAAAAGGTCGAAATTTTTGGTTTGAACTGTTTATTATTATGAGAAATACACGTTTTTAACTGTATTATGGATCTTATGACTCAATATTGACCTTATTTTGGACTTGGAAAGATGTTGGCAATCAAGTTTTTGAGTTTAAAACCACTGTCTAATGTTAAAATTACTTTATGGTTAGATGTTTTTCATCATTATATAGAAACGGCTGAAAATGCGATTTTTGGCATAAAAAATGAAAAATTTTTTGGGGGAGGGTTGGGGGGGGGGGGTTCTGGGGGGGGGGGGGTTGGGGGGGATCGCCAGAGGGGGCCCCCCAGAAAATGTTGGGGGGGGGGAGCCTCCCCCACCCCAAATCTCCGTTACACCTATGCCCCCAACCCAAATCCCCGTTACACCTATGGGTCCCCCTCCCCCACCCTCCGTAATAGGTGTGGAGGTGTGGCTGGGCAAAAAAATCTGGAGGGGGGGGGTTTCGACGGAGGATGGGGGGACCCCCCAAATTTTCGATTTTATGCCATTTTTGACCACTTTTGGGCCAAAAATCTGGTGGGGGGAGCCAAAATCAGAAAATCTGGGGGGGGGGGTCGCGAAAATTTGTCATTTCGGGGGGGGGGGTCCCGCCCCCCCTCCCCCTAACACACCTATGCCCTCCGTCGGAACCCCCCCCCCAGATTTTTTGCCCAGCCACACCTATGGGAGTACCTGGGGGACAGGTGGGGGGACCCCTCCCCCCAAATGGACAAGTACCGACCCCAGCCTCAAAATTTTGGAGGCAGACCGCAGACCCCACCCCCACATGGCGAAATTGCGTCAGCTTGTTTTTGATGAGCGGTTAATGAGTAAGGTCCATTTTTGTGATTTAGCCATGGCAGCTAAATGGAAAATTTTACTTCTTTAGTTTGTTCAACTGTATTGAAAGACGTTGACGAGGTACGATGCTACTTTTGGTTCTCAAATTGTTCATAGAGTTCTACTGTCAGGGTATTTTTTAGGGGTTTTTGTTGGGGGGGGCTTCCCGGGGGGGCGAAATTTTCGGGGGTGGAAGATTTTTTGCAAAAGTGAGCTAAAAATTGGTATTTTTGGCGTATTTTACACGTTGAAAGGCGAAAAGTTCTCAAAAATGCCAGGATTTAAGCTAAAAATAGCCATTTTTACGAAAAAATCTCCTATATATAGTCAGGGGGTGGGGGAAACAAATAGGGAAGCAAGCAAGCCTCCTACTTTTTCTTCGTTTGGATTTGAATCACAGCACAGGAAAACTTATTCCGGAAAAAGTCCGGAAAAGATCTGGAAAAATTTTTTAACGCAAAAATTTTTCCAGACTTTTTCCAGGTTTTTTCTGTTGTTTGGAAAAAGTCTGAAAAATACCTGGAAAATTTTTTTCAGACATTTTCCAGATATTTTCAAGGTATTTTCTAGATTTGGAAAATGTCTGGAAAATCCCTGGAAAGTGTCTGGAAAATGTCTGGAAAGTAAACAAGATTGATTCAGAAAAAACCTGGAAAAAGCCTAGAAAAGGTCTGGAAAATGTCCGGAAAATGTCTTGAAAGTAAACCAGATTGATTCAGAAAAAACCTGGAAAAAGTCTGGAAAATTTCCAAATTTAGACAAAAGTCTGGATAAAGTCCGAAAAAAGTCTGGAAAATGTCTGGAAAAAAGTTAGAAAAAGTCTGGAAAATGTCTCATAAATCCCTGGAAAAACGATTTCCAGACTTTTTCCAGATATTTTCTGGAAAAAGTTTTCCTGTGAATCGGTTTGAGTATAGCGCGGCGGGAAAAAAAACCCAATCCGATATGCGGGAAAAAAAACCCATCGCCAGTGTGAGTCACCCATATGAGCTAGATCGGATTTTAATAGCCTATCTTAAAGAGCGTCCAAAACTACCCTAGTGGGTGTATTATTGTAGTTCCCCCTGCCTCTCAGCAAATTTTTTGGGACTTTGAAAATTTTGGAATTTTTGGTCCCAACATGGGGGTCAGGCAGGGTCAACTTTGGGGGGTCACCCTGAACTACTGGAAAGACTTAGCCCAAAACGGATTATAGCTTCACAGAGAACATGTCTCGAACTTCATGATGGTGTATGCCATTTGGCTCTAATACCTGTGGTGCGACCTGGGGGTGACCTAGACTCGGCGGGAAAAAAAACCCATGTGCGGGAAAAAAACCCAAATTTCAAAATGAAATTTTTTACTAACCATTAGCAGCAAAGGAAAAATTCATGCATTTCTTAGCTCAGTGGAGCCTCCTGATTAATTTGGTATAGATTTTACCTAGGTTCGACCTTCTATGTGAGGTCCAGGTGGCCAAAATCTGAGATGGTGCCATTTCAAGCCAAATTTTCAAATTTCGCCAAAAACCGCTAATTTTTCACTAAAATAGGTCGGGTTTGACTTTAAATGCAATAAAAACACGTTTTCTATGTGATAGGATGCTTAAACTGCAGAAATTAAGCAAATTTCAAAAATTTCCAAAATTTGCCTATGTTTACGTGTTAAACATACGAAATTTTGAAAAGTCAATTTTACATGATTTTTTGCAAAAATATTGATATTTTATGATTCAGATGTACTAAAAATGACCCGCTCTTTCGAATGGTATAGTCAAAACCGTTCTGGCATGCTTGTAGCAAAAAATTCGGCTGGGGTTTTTTTCCCGCCCATGGGTTTTTTTCCCGCATTGGGTTTTTTCCCATCGGTTTGGTCGAAAATTTCTCACCAACCGTAAGTGATAGAGAGACGTTTTATGGCTCAACTTGAAGCTCTTCGCAAGGCCTCATGGTAGTTATCGTTGGATTTTCGATTTGTCGCTTAATAAAAAAGTTACAGCCAAAATTCGAAAATTTGGCCGCCGCGCTATATATATACCGTTATGTACCGTGGGCAAATACCTATCCAATCGTATATTCAAACTTCTCATATACCTCTCCCAGCTTTGGCAGTAACAGGATTTGTCCATGTTTTTTTACCCGCAAATCGGGGAAAACATGGTGCGGGGAAAAACATGGCACGGATTTCTACCAGCCTAGAGTGCTTTAAAAGCATTGTTTCATCTGTTTTCAGCGTGCAAAACTACCTAGTCACCCTTCTAACCACACAGGCTTAAAACCCGATGTTTTGGTCAAAATGCCAAATCCGCCGTACCTAACCCGTTTGGGCATTAAACCTGCTGGGAACTGGCCATAGTTAGTATGCAGAATATTGCTAGAAATAAGTTAGTTGTGTTAAAAATTGCAATATCCCATTATTTTTTAAGTTTTTTGAAAATTTTCATTTTTACCATTAAAACTTATGAAACCTAGCATGTTCTGCCCCGAAGATGTCCGCTTTGCCGCAGTGGGGCGGCTTCCCACCAAATGGACTTCACATCCCCGTGGTTGCTACCCTTCTTAGAAGCGAAGAACCTCATCAGTCGGGTTTTTGACCATAGGTGTACCCAGGGTATAGTCAAGCGGGAAAAAAACCCACTCGCCAATGCGGGAAAAAAAACCCACCCCCAGTGTGGGCTTACCGGTATGAGCTATCTAGGATTTTAATAGCCTATCTTGAAGAGCATCGAAAATAACCCAGGAGGGTGTATTATTGTCGCTCCCACTGCTTCCCAGCAAATTTTTTGGGACTTTGAAATTTTCGAAAATTTTGGTCCGTCCAAGTGCCGAAATTTGGCAAATTTTTCCTGGCCACCCTGAACTACTGGAAAGATCTAGACCAAAGCGGATTGTATGTATGTGTAGGGCATCTGTTGCGCTTCATGGTGATATATGCCACACTGCTCTAACCCCTCTGGTGCGACCTGGGGGTGACCTGGAGTTGGCGGGAAAAAAACCCACATGCGGGAAAAAACCCACTTTTCAAAATTGAAAATTTTTCTAAGCATTAGCAGGAAAGGTCAAACTAATACATACATTTGTTTAATAGAGCCTATAGATTAAACTGGTATAGGTTTTACCTGGGTTCGTTCTGTTATTGGAGGTCTAGGGGGTCAAAATCGGACATGGTGCCATTTCAAGCCAAAATTTCAATTTTGGCCAAAAATGCTTATTTTTGCCTTAAAATGGGTCTAGTTTGGCTCTAAATACAAGAAAAACACGTTTTCTACACGGTAGGATGCTTAAACTGCCGAAAATAAACAATTTTAAAAAAATTCCAAAATTTGCCTATGTTTATGTGTTAAACATACCAAATTTTCAAAAGTCACTATGACCTCAATTTTTCAACAAAAACTAATATATTTTGATGCAGTTGTACTAAAAACAACCCGCTCTTTCATTTGGAACGGTTAGAAATGCTCCTGGCAACTTGCCAAAAAATTTTCGGGGTGGGTTTTTATCCCGCATTGGGTTTTTTTCCCGCCAGTTTGGGACAATTTTTCTCACTAACGGCGCACCCTAGAGAGGTGTTCTATACCTCATAAGAAAGCTTACGACTAGGCCTAGCTGCCTGTATAGTCAGTATTTCAATATCTCAAACCAGTAAAAAGTTCTGGCCAAAAATCTGAAAAGTGGGGTTTTTTTCCCGCTTGACTATATTTTTTAGGCATTTTTTTTCGGGGGGGGGGGGGCTTCCCGGGGGGGGGCCGGGCCCGGGGGGTAGAAATTTTGGGGAGGGGGGGAAGACTTTTTGCAAAAATGAGCCAAAAATTGGTATTTTTTGGGTGAAACGCAAAAAGTTCTCAAAAATGCCAGGATTTAAGCTAAAAATAGCTATTTTTTCGAAAAAATCTCCGGCGACGCCGGAAATTTTTTGAAAATTGGCCTATTTTTGGCAAAAATTTGGGCCTCCAAAAAATCCCGGGGGGGAAGCAAAAATCCCGGGGGGGAAGCAAAAATCCCGGGAGGGGGCGATTTCGGGGGGGAAGGCATTTTCGGGGGGGAATGTCAATTTCGGGGGGGGGGGGCGCCGCCCCCCCCCCTGTAAAAAATACCCTGGGTGTACCACCTGTTTGGGTTGGGGGGGAGTAGAAGGTCGAAATTTGGCTCGGGGGACTCCATCCAAATCCGAAATTGGGGGGGGGGAGGACTTGCGAATCCTCCAATCGGGTCGGGTCGATCAGTAGAAAGCGGGCCGTCCTCGAGAAAATGGCAGAAGATTTGGAGGCGGACGTTATCCTGCTACAAGAAACCTGGCTCAGGCCTGGGGAGACCGTCGACCTGAAACAATTTGACGAAGTTCATGCCTACCGCAGGACCGGCAGGCAACAAGGTCATACAACTGGTTGTGGAGTTGCCACGCTCATCAGGAAAGGGATCGGATATTCGGTTGATGACAGAAACTACCTAGCCCCGACAGACCTCACCACCGATGCGGTGGTGATCCATATCCAGTCCAGGACCTATCCCCCTGTCCAATATCTATATTCCCCCCATTGTCAATGTCGCTCAAGACCAACGCCAACAGAACTTTGATCCATCCTACATCTGCTCGCAGGGAAGAGCAGTAATTTCCGGGGATTTCAACGCCCATGCGGCCGCCTGGGATCACCTGCAGCCCCCTAACTCAGTAGGGGAATCTGTAGAGGACTGGATCCTCTCTTCCGGCCTTACCCTGGCAAACGACGGTACCACTACCCCCACCAGACTGAACCCGCAAACGGGCGGACAGTCCAGCCCTGACCTCACCATCCTCCACCCGGCCTGGAACGGCTGTTTTTCATGGCAAGTCCTGGATGCACCCATCTCAGACCACAGCCCGATACTATGTGACCTTACCCTGTCTTGCTCGCTTGGCAACCCCCCCCCCCTCAAGCGATATTTCTGCTACTAAAGGGCCGACTGGCCTGGTTTCCAGGCACGATTGGACGAACTTCTGCAGATGTATCCTATAGATCAGCAAATGTCAGTCCACTGCCTGAATCGCCTGCTAACCCAGGTCATCCTCCAAGCAGCTGCTGATAACATTCCACGGAACCGGCACAGAATTCCCAAATGCTGGTGGTCTGACGAAATCACCGTTGCCCTCAACGAAGCCAGGACCCTGAAGAGGGCCTTTCTCAGGGCCAAATCCGAGGAGTCCAGGCTTCGGTGGAGGGAAGCCGAACGATCGCTATCTGCAATGATCAGGGAAGCCAAGCGCTCCAGTTGGCAGGAATTTGTTGCTACTCTGTCCCCTAGAACCAATCCTGCCAAGGTCAAGAAAACACTCAGGTCTATTGATGGGAAGAATACAAACACGGCATCCGGTCAATCCCTCCTGCTCGGTACCAAACAACTAACCACAAACCGCGACAAGGCTAGAGGATTCGTGAAGGAATACGCCAGAGTGAGCCACTTGAGAACGTCAAAGGAGGACAGGTCCCTCCTACGGGGCGTCAAACACGACCTGAAACAGCAGTGCCGCTGCCGAACGTCTGCGCAGCCACCTATGTGCCAGCCCTTCAGCAAGGACGAATACCAAGCAGCCATCAACGATCTT
Organism: Trissonchulus latispiculum; assembly: GCA_030248195.1. Lineage (NCBI taxonomy): Eukaryota > Metazoa > Nematoda > Enoplea > Enoplida > Ironidae > Trissonchulus > Trissonchulus latispiculum. The sequence goes on along the minus strand of JASAND010017570.1, from coordinate 16,981 downwards.
CCACTCAAAAAGGCTGCTGGCCTAGACCAGATTTCCAATGAGATGCTGAAGAACCTCAAAATCGGTTCAACATATTCAGCATGGCGTGAGGTTACTAGCGGTGTTCCACAAGGTAGCGTTCTTGGCCCCTTATTTTTTATACTCTATATTAATGACTTGGTTAATGGCATAAAACATGGTACCATTAAGCTATTTGTTGATGACGCCAAAATTTATATTACCTTTCAAGATCAGGAAGATGTTGATAAATTGCAAGAGGACATGGATTATTAGTCGAGGAGGGTAAAAAAACGCCTGGGGAAATAAGGCTCCTACTTTTTCCGTATAAGCCCTGGAAAACTCTAGTATGGTGCAAATTGTAGTTTGGCATGCCGGCAATCCAGTGGGGTATATAGCGTTTCTGAATCATTCGTGCTGCCAGAGAAAACACCTCTATCACTGTATTTTTTACCCGCCGGATCGGGTAAAAAAACCGGCGGGTAAGAAAAAAATAGTACTAAAAGTGACCCTCGTTATTCTGCCGAGCACTAATTTAAAGTTGTTTCTATATTTTCGGCCATGCTAAATAACATGGTGCACTTTGTTTTTAGTAGAAAGCTGCTTATCTAACATAGTCAGGTACATTGATGCCAACACATGAAATGACCGGATATATAGCCGCATAAGCGGCTTAGACGGTTACAATTATACCAAAACACTTGCAAATGTCATGATTTATCATTATTTCAGTTATTTTTAGCATTAAATGGCAATTTCAATAAGTTTTTTGAGTTTTTGAAAAATTTGCCTTGAAAGCATATGAAACCTGGCATGATGATGCAGCAAATTGTCATCCTTAAATTATGAGCTATCTGAGGCCCTTAGGGTGTATTTTTTGAACCGGAATCACTAAACATGACGTGCTCTATCGTTTAGGACGATCAGAATTGCTCAGAACTGCATATTGCACAATTTTTAAAAATTGGGTGCTGTTATTTTTTACCCGCCGAGGGTCAAAATTGGCGTGTAAGGAAAAAACATGTCAGTACCCAGCCTGGATAAAAGGTAGGACGCTGCCGTCTATACCAATCGATAGAGGGGCTCGACATATACCCCTATGCAAAAGACTAGCTAAGTTTTCCTTACAGGTTTCTAGAAATAGGCTTACCAAAACTTCGGAATTCTTAGGTTTTGGAGGTGGTTTGAGGAGGTCAACTTCGAAACACTATCAAAGTCGACTGCTTTGGCCCATACCAATGTTTTTGGTATGCTTTTGTTGTATAAAGATCGCCCTTTAATTTGCGCTATATTAGGTCTCTCTACCTGCTATATTGAGTTCTCCGTGGGGGTGTTTTTTACCCCTCTTTGTCGGTGTTTTTTACCCTCCTCGACTATATATATATGGTAGCGTGGGGAGGCTCAGCTCAGTTACAGTTTTCAGTACCGAAATGTCTACTATTTATTCTGGGCTTGCCACCCCCTGCCTATTGACATAAACATGGACGGCAATTTAACTCAAACTGTTACCGAAATTAAGGACTTGGGTGTTTGGCTATCAAGTGATTTTAGCTTTACTAAGCATTGTGATTATATGGTAGGTAAAGCAAGATGTGTTGTTTTTGCTATTTTCCGTAATTTTAAATCTAGAGAAACAAAATTTTTAGTTATGCTAGTTCCGTTTGGAATCCTTACTATGTCACGCTTATTGATAAAATTGAATCAGTGCAAAAGCTTTTCACAAGACAAATCTCTGAAGTCGCTCAAATGACTTATAAACAACGTCTTGCGTATCTTGAAATTCCTTCGTTAGAGTTAAGGAGACTGCATGCAGATTTAAGTTTAACCCATAGAATTGTATACGGTAACATTGATCTACGGTTTGATGATTTTTTGCGTACTCTCTAGATACAGGTACAAGAAATTCAGGTGGACTTAGATTAACCCGCCCTTTTTGCAAAACACAAAAATTCGCAAATTTTTTCTCGAATAGGATAGTACCGGTATGGAATTCCTTACCTCATGAGATACAGCTTTGCTCATGTAGTAAAACTTTTAGCGACAAACTGCATAATATATATATATATATATAGATTTTAAAAAGTTCTTAAAAGGTAATTCACTTAAATGAATGTTATGTATCCCTTTAATTGTTATAAGGGTGCACTGAAGGGGCCCTGCTCCTATGCACCCTCCAAATCATCTCTTTGATTTTGTCTGTTTCGTCTGATTCGTATTCAGCTCTACCTGTGTATCTATGTATGGAGGATATCCCTAGGCTGACGTCCCACTCCTGTGAACGTGGCTCGAGCCACACGGGCAGTGTGGCGTTATGTTCTAGGGGTATGCTTCATTGCGGTTCCGACTGACGATTAAAGTTTTTCGGGGGTCTCGCAGGATAAAAGCACATAGAGCCTTTCACTGGCGGATCCAGGATTTCGTGACGGGGGGGCGGTACAATTACTCCAGCGGGGGGTCTGGGGGGCGGAGCCCCCCAGAAGTTGAAGAAATTTTTTGTTTTTGCAATAAAATCGGTCTTCGGATCTTTAATTCTTTTTATACTGAAGAACTGAACAAATTTTTTAAAATTCTTGACATTTTTAGGCAAAAATGGTAATTTTCTCCGAAAAATCGGATATGCATTTCAAGCTTTTTCTTCACAGATGCAATAAATATGCGGTTAAAAAGTACAAAATTCGCGCCGAAGGCGCGAAATTTTTTGGTTTTTTGCCCTTTTTCCTCTTTTTCTCCTTAATTTTTCCTACCTTCGAATCGCGACGGGGGGGGGCCGCCCCCCCCCGCCCCCCCTGGATCCGCCCCTGGAGCCTTTTAATACGCACATGATAATAGTGATAGATCTTACAGTACTAGTCTGTTTTAACATAGTCCTAGGTATGTATACGTTGTGTACATAAATTGGACACCAATGAAAGATTTATGCTCAGATTGCTTTTAGCTGCGAGGCTCGGCGAAGCATTGAATAAGGTTATGATATAATCTTATTCAGTGTTTAGCTGACCGGGTGGTGGTACTGCTCCTCCTCCTGCGCGAGTCAGGGGTGGTTTGGGTTCATCCAAAAAAGAAAACCTGAGCCAGAATGCTCATGCAGCACTGCTCGATCTCTTCAACCGATCCTGGCTGTCAGGGGTGGTCCCGTCTGCGTGGCGTCGAGCGAAGATTATTCCAGTGGCCAAACGAGGAAAGCCGGCGAACCGAATAGACTCCTACCGGCCAGTCAGTTTGACCAGCTGTTTGGCGAAACTCATGGAAAGGCTCATCAAGAACAGACTGTCCCACTGGATGGAATCCAAAAATATCCTCGACTGCAGGCAGGCCGGCTTCAGGTCCCTCCACTCTACGGAAGACCATGTTATCCGTCTTGTCCAATCAGTGGTCGATGGTTTCTCAGCCAAGAGACCTCCCAAGCGTACCCGGTTGGCACTCATTGATTTTCAGCGAGCCTTTGACACAGTGTGGAAAGGGGGCCTATTCAGAAAGCTGCTCGACCTAGGCCTTCCTCCATGCGCAGTCCGATGGCTAAGAAACTTCCTCTCTGATAGGCTTGCAGCAGTGGAATTCAACGGGGCAATCAGCAATTTCAGGAAATTCCATCATGGAGTTCCCCAGGGCTGCTGCCTTTCACCCTCTCTGTTTCTGCTGTTCATCAACGACATCCTCCACCAACTCAGTCCCAGCCGGGGTACATGCTTCCTTGTTTGCGGACGATCTGGCCATTTGGGTCCAGGACACTTCTTTACCCAGGGCCCAGACCATAATGCAGCAAAGTTTGGATTCTATTGTGCAATGGACAAAGAAGTGGAAGCTCCAAATTAATCCTCAGAAGTCCGAGTGCAGTGTATTTGCCACCTGCAACAAGGAAGCTAACTTCAGACCGCACCTGACGATCGACGGCCAACAAATCCCATTCACCTTCAGTCCAGTCTTCTTGGGGGTGACATTTGACCGCCTACTAAACTTTGGCGCTCACGTGGCAAAGCTGAAATCGAAATCATATATATATATATATATATATTACGTATATATATAGTAAAGGTTCGAAAAAAAATACGATTTGGCAACTTTTTGGATAACTTTTTATAGGATTGCCGTAGAGATCCCGGATATGGCCCAGCATGTGTCGGGTGGGGTCTAGTTTCTTCCCATGCCCAAAGTTCCCGGGCAAGGCCTGCGCTTTCAGAAAAATTTTGAAAATTGACTGTATTTTTTTTCGGACCCAAATCGAAAAAAAAATACACGGGGTCGAAAAAAAATACAGGGCCAAAAATTCGCCTTTTCACTATTTAGCGCCAAAATGACTACACAAATCGTATATACAGATGCTGCTCATGCATTTCCCGTTGACTATTGACCCATCTTTCCAGTCTATGGTGGTTAATTTTCATTAGATAGGCTGCCTACCGCATATGGCCCGAAAAACTTTTTTCATCTGGCCCGATACTGTTTTTAACATACAGTAATGTCAATAATGTTGCTTATTCAGTGGCCATATTTTGTTTTTTATTCTGAACAAACGTAACGACAAAGAATAAATATCCAGCAGACATCTAGAAGACCTTCTGAAAACCGTCATAGATGCTCATGGCTGCTATATAACATGAGTTCAGGAATCCCAAAGACTACCGGAAGGGGTCGTCTACGTTGTTATTAATTCTCTAGCCATGGGCACAACTGATTATAAACCATCATTTAGCTCATTCAAAGTCGAAAAAATTGCAAGTTTTCAGTTCAGTGCTGAAAGCTTGTCTGCTGAGAAACCTGGCAGCCCGATCTGAGCATGTGAACGTAGAAAAAGTCGTTATAATTTACCATACTACGGTATTATTTATTAAGTTTACTCTGGATTCGTAATTTCCTGAGCTTTTTCAACTAGTTTCAATTCTCTAACTACCTGGAGTATCGTCGACTTTTGTTACCGAGACTGTCGCAAGCAATTTACACCGGGTTGATGTCCTGAAAATGCAGTAGCGAAAGGCTACTCGCTTCTAAACTTGAATGAATATTACTGGAATCATTGCTATAGCTGTAAATACTAGCATAAAACAGCGCTAAAAGTCATTCCAGTAAAGTTCTGCTCAGTTGAGGACAAATTTTCAAGCCAATCATACGACACTGTAGTAAGGTAAAGATTGACCCCTTGGAACTAACCGAGGAGACCCTCAGTGCATGCTACAGTCATAAATACCGCTAAAAACGCGGAAACTCGACACCTGGTCAATTTCTAGCAGCTAAAATAAGAATTTTCTGGTGTATTTTTATTTCGGACCCAAGTGCCCAGCGGGTCCGAAAAAAAATACACCCGCTGCTGCGCAACTGTGCGGCGCAGGGGCGCCCGAACATATTGCCAAAAAAACTAGAAGCAATGTTTATTATGTTAAAACAATAGGTGCTACTATAGCTTTAGTGTAGCGAACAAGAGCCAAAAAGTTGCCAACTGATCCAAAAGTTGAAAACCAACTTTTTCATAGTACCATTTTTGAGTCCTCAGCCTGCGTGAGTGCGGGGCCTTGGGGAAACGGTCATACCATGGCTGGATATAAATAAGCTTGCGCTTTTATGGGGTACAGTTTGGCTGGGCTCCGTAGCTTCTAGCCCGACTTAGTGTGGGTGTATTTTTTTTCGGACCCGGCCGGTGTATTTTTTTTCGAACCTTTACTATACCAGATATGACTAATGGGGAGAAGCAATGACTGGGACTGAGATGCCAACCTCCGTGGAAAATCCGATGGACACGGACCCCATCAAATGGAGATCCCCACAGGTGTCCCCTGGCATCCGTCTGGTCAACGGCGCAAATGGGCTCTGTTCCCGGGGGCATGGCGTAGCCATGTCGAATTACACTGATGCCATCCAAGTGCATAAATTATGCTACCGAGTGGTTCTTTGCCTCTTCCTCATTCTTGCCTATTCCGGCTTTTCTGAATGATGTGCTGCTGGCTTGTGAATTACGAAGACGTGTGCTGGGGTGCGTTTCACGAAGCTATCTTAAGTTATTACTTACGATTAAACTTAAGATCAACTTGAGATTTAACTTAGGGTGTGCCTAAGACATAACATAAAGTGTTGCACAAATCCTCTCTTAGGGCCATCCTAAATTTTGAACTTAAGTTTTGCCTTAGTAAAAACGTAATTCTACTTAAGTTGAGCTTAATTCAAATTTCCCGCCTAATTTCAAGTCATAATTTAGTGAAAAGTTTATTTACACGTCTAAATTTATTTTAAAAGCGGTTATTTGTAAATTGGACACTGCGGTTTTCGTTTTGATTTGACCTCAGCTACACTACATACTTTCATTTCGTTCAGTTTTCTGCTTGATTCAGACTTTTCCATAATTTTCAAATCTCTTTCAAAACAGGTCGAAACTCATGTGCCAAAGTTGGCATTGATCAAGAATACTCGATCATCTCAAATTTATTATTTTTGGAGCTTAAAACTGCTTTAATTGTGACTTAATGTAGGGTAATACCTACATTAAGTTTAAGAAGAAACTTACGAGGAAAGTGGAACTTAAAACTGCTTCGTGAAACGCCTACTTTAAAGTTATAACTTAAGTTGAACCTTAAAGTTCCGTCTTAGCAATTAATTTTAAGACTGATTTGTGCAACAGTTTAAGTTGCAACTAGAACTGAAATCCAACTTAAGGTTAACGTAGAACTTAAGGGGGGGGTCCATCGTGAAAAATTTTTAGACCACGGATTTCACTCATTTTCACACATAATCTGCCTATATATGTCGTACATTTCAAGTTTAAATTTTGAGTTGTTTCGTTCAGGTCTCCGTAAGTTATGAGCCATTCATTGAGTACAATTTGAATACCAGCGAAAATGAGGGTGCTGCAGACAACTGAAGCAAGTTTGCGCAAATCAACTTCATATATTTAGCTTATTTTGTTAAGCACATTTAAAAACAATTAATAAAAACATTTTCGAACAGATTTAAGCCAGCTAAGCATGGTCAGAAGCTTCTTTAAATGATTTTCCAAAGAAACAAGGCCCCTGTTCCCCCGGATGTAACGAAATATTTAAGAGCGCTTAACTTAAAATAGAAGCATTTCCGAGCCATAGTTCTATGAGAAGAATTGATCCCTGCACTGAGAGCTTTCGATTGATATATAATATGCCATATTTTGAAAATTTTGAAAAATCGCTGTTTTCTGAATTTCGGGGTCTGAGGTTGCCCATTGGCGCACTGAGAAGTACTGGACACAGCTGTCGGCATAATTCATGCAACAAATTGATTCTAAGGCATGAATAAATATGTTGAAATGCAAAAAAATGCAATTTCGCAATATAACTTGGTCGTAAAATGCCTATCTTTCGGAAAAAACAACAATTTTCGCAATCTTGCAGAAAAATCTAATTTCTGCGCCAAAAAAATCTCGACACTGGCAAAAGATTCGAAGTAACATTGGGTATCGTTCGAAAGCTTTATACATATACTGTGTCACTGTGGAATTAGAATTTTTAGTTAGGACTTCTATTTTTTATAGTAAGCAGTCAAACTAAGTGACCCCCATTTTTGGTCACCAAAAACGATAGATTTTAGCTATTTTCGGCAGTTCGCTAACTTCAATAATTCATTAAAATTTTTTGAAGGCCTATATCAAAATTCTAATTCCACAGTGACACAGTATCTGTTTAGAGGTTTAAATCGATACCAAATGTTACCCGGTATCTTACACCGGTTTCGAGATTTTTTTGGCGCAGATTTATAATCGACACTTTTTCGATTTCCTATGTTTAACACATGCATACCTCTACTTTGAGGTGAATTTTCTCAACAACCGTAAGAGATCCAACTTAAATTTTATAAACTCGTTAAAATATACCAGTTGGACAATAAAATATGTGAAAATGAGAAAAATCGGAGATGGTCGAAAAAATGACCCTAAAGTGGACCCCCCCCCTTAAGTAGGCTTCGTGAAACGCACCCCTGGACTTTGGATGGTTGATGTGCCTCATAATAGCCATCAGGCTGGCGAGCCCGGAAATCACAACAACAAGCAATGACTCTGCCACCAATATGCCTTGCGATTGGGCCCATAATTAGAGAAAGAGAGTGTCTCGACATAATTTTCTTCCGAAAAAAACCCAATCCTGAGTCTGGAATCTACATGAATTTGGCAATTTATATTGTAGGTACTTTTTCTCCGCGTGAAAAACTAACTTCTGTGTATACGTAATATTGACAACACGCGTATGTTTGTGTATATATAGTATTATATAGTGTATTTACGTATATACGCGTGGTTTAAACGTTCGTATAGAGGTCGGGGGAAAAAACCAAGGTAGTCACTTTTTGGACTCTGCAGAACTATATACCCAGTGGAGCAATCCGGCTATAAATTATTTTCTTATCAAGCCCTGTCTAGACTGTCATTTTGGTATATAAATCGCCTCTCTAGGTCCTGTCGTTAATTAGTAATTAACGGTTAATTAGCCGGGGTTAAAAACTAATGGCGGGAAAAAACCAGCGTGCCAAGCTTCGCAGGAAGGCGAGACCGACATTATTGGAAAGAGGACATGTTGTTCTCAGAGAAACTATTAAAAGTTATTATACATCTGACTGCTATGGAAAATTTTTAAAGACCTTCAAAAATAGGCAAATTTTGAATTTTTGGGGGTCGAAAATGCCAAAATTTTTAAAATGTCAAAAAAATGCTCAAAAGTGGTCTGATTTTGTTCAAATTTTGTGTGGTAGGTGGGATGGGCCCTACCAACTTGCATGCAAAATTTGAGACTCCTGGCTCATCCACATAGCCCAAAGGGGGGGGGGGGGGGTTGGTTTGTTCCCCACCACTTGCGGGTTGGTTTTTCCCCCACCACTTGCGGGTTGGTTTTTTCCCCCACCACTTGCGGGTTGGTTTTTTCCCCGACGTCTATATACGTATATTTAGCATTATTTTACAAAATGAAAGTTTTAACATTTCTGTAGATTTTGAAAAACATAGAAAGTGGAGGTCAAATTGTTAAAAACAGGATTTTAAAAGTGATGTTGATTATTCAGTCTAAACTTTTAGCTACTGCGTACGCAACCTTAGCTGACGTGTTTCTTTTTCTTTATTGGTTTGTATTGTGCGAGTCAACTACGCATGTGCAGAACAGATAACGGCGAGCCTTTTCCTCTCCGAGGAAAACAACAACTTGTACATAGCTGAGAGATTTCTCTTTGTTAATGGGTTTTGCCTTCATTTATCTACATTCATCTTTATCTGTGTCTGATCATACCACATTTGCCTATACGTGGAATAGCTGCGTGTATTATATATGCCTCTAACATACAATCGTAGACGTTATACATTCAATGTATGTATGTTATGTAATTTCAAACAACGTGTTTCCGTAATAACCCCTAAAATGCTGACTTCTCATGCCAAAACCCCAAAAAATTTCAGATTTTACACTTTTTTGCCCCAAATCTATAGTCAAGCTGGAAAATCCATCCACTCGCCAATGCGGGAATAAACCTGGGCTTTTTCTAGGCAAAAAACGTGGGGGTGGGGAGAGTGGGGGGGAGCCCCCCCACTAGTGGGGGGGGGGACCCAAAAGTGGTCTAAAATCGCTAAAATGCAGTAAAAATAGCCTGTTTTCTACATATACTGCTATAACTATGCTAAAAAGTGCTCAAACATCGAGTTTGAGCACTAAAATAGACGGTTTTTGACAAAAAATTCCGGCAAAGCCGGAAAACTTTTGAAGATTTTTACCAAAAATCCTTAAAAGTTGTCATTGTCTGGGCACCGCATCGGGGGGGGGGAGCCCAAAAAAGTGGGGGGTGGGGCCGAGTGGGGGGAGGGGAGGGGTTGAGTGGGGGGGGGTAACCCAAAAAGTGGGGTTGGGGGCGCCCCCCCCCCCTCACCCCCCCCCCCAGTAAAAAAAGCCCAGTAAACCCACCCTCAGTGTGGGCTTACCGGTATGAGCTATATATATATATATATATATATATATATATATATATATATATATATGATGATTTTAATAGCCTATCTTGAAGAGCGTTCAAAACTACCCTATATGGTGTAGTATTGTAGCTACCGCTGCTTCCCTGCAAATTTTTGGGACTTTGAAATTTTTGGAAGTTAGGGTCCGACCAAGTGCCGAAATTTGGGAAACCTTGCCTGGCCACTCTGAACTACTTGGAAGACCTAGACCACCAAAGCGGATTGTATGTATGTGTAGGGCATCTGTTGCGCTTCATGATGATATATGCCACACTGCTCTAACCCCTCCGGTGTGACCTGGGGGTGACCTGGAGTTAGCGGAAAAACCCACATGCAGAAAATACCCACTTTTCAAAATTGAATATTTTTCTAAGCTTAGCAGGAAATTTCAAACTAATACATACGTTTTGTTTAATAGAGCCCATAAGTTTTACCTGGGTTCGTTTTCTTGTGGGTGCTCTAGGGGTTCGAAATCGGTCATGGTGCCATTTCAAGCCAAAATTAAAAAACTTTTTAGACATTTTTAAGCATTTTTGGCTTTTTTAAGCTTAAATTTAGGTTAAAAATAGTTAATGTGTTAGCTCAGCAGTAAAAATAACTTTTTTAACCATTTTTGAAAAAATTTTATGCTCATCCCCAGACATCCGGGGTCTTTCCCATTATCCCCCCATAGCTTCGTAGAAGTACTGAAGATGCACACTTTGGCGGATTGAGTTGAAATTTGGTAGGGGTAGGTTTTCGGACCTGCTGATTTCAAAAATGCAAAAATTTCAAAATTTTAAAAAATTTTTAAGAATTTTAAAATTTTAGTTTGGTAAGGGGGGGCCAAGGGGAACCGAAAAATTTTTTGTCTTCGATTTTGCTGAAAAGATGTACAGTACCCTGCACGAGAAGGGTAACAGTTGACGAAGTCGTCAAGTTGACGATTTTCGTAAACCAGTTCGCCCTTTTCGCCAATATTCACGAATGTCGCAATTCACACAAGAAGTATCGCCAACTTGACGATTTCGCCAACTGTTACCCTTCTCGTGCAGAGTACTGTAACACTTCCTAATAGTATATAATTGAGGTGAAAAAAACGAGCGTATCTCACTAACCCTTCATCCGATTGTAATAATTTTAACAGCTCCTGAATCAGCAAAGCCTCCTCTTTCTTTTAAACACCTTTTTAGCGGCGATGGAGCCATTACGCGCCGCCATCCGCGCGCCTATCTCTTTGGCACATGTTGACGTACGACTTCCATGTTTGCTGGTGCCTAGCTTTTTCTGCAGAGGTCGCGGCGCGTTGGGACACCCACCGTTGGAAAGAGCGTGCGATTCTGCGTCAAATGGTATAAAAAGCATGGCTCTGTGACCACTGTAGCAAGAGTTAGGGTCGAAAAACCAACGCAGGGCAATTTGTACTCTCCATCCTGAACAATTAGTTTCCGTGGCCTCAGCCAGCATAGAACAAAAACATCGCACACAACGTCCCATCACCAGGCAATCGATCTTTGCGGTTTCCGATAAAATTTTTAGATTTTGGTTTTTTACAGTACCCTGCACGAGAAGGGTAACAGTTGACGAAGTCGTCAAGTTGACGATTTTCGTAAACCAGTTCGCCCTTTTCGCCAATATTCACGAATGTCGCAATTCACACAAGAAGTATCGCCAACTTGACGATTTCGCCAACTGTTACCCTTCTCGTGCAGAGTACTGTATATAGGGGTTTTCGGGATCGTAGAACAGGAATCTGAAATCCGTTTTTCCATCCAGCTTTTTGTTAGCTCAATATAAGCTAAAGTTCTAAGCTTAAGATGTAAGCTTAGCCTGAGCTAACGAAAAGCTGGATCGAAAAACGGATTTCAGATTCCTGTTCTACGTCCCTGAAAACCCCTACATCGTTTCATCAAAATCGAAGACAAAAAATTTTTCGGTTCCCCTTGGTCCCCCCTTACCAAACTAAAATTTTAAAATTTTTAAAAATTTTTTAAAATATTAAAATTTTTGCATTTTTGAAATCAGCAGGTCCGAAAACCTACCCCTGCCAAATTTCAACTCAATCCGCCAAAGTGTGCATCTTCAGTACTTCTACGAAGCTATGGGGGGGGGGATAATGGGAAAGACCCGAAATCCGTGCCCCCTAGACCTGGGGGGACTGCCCTCAGACTTCCCCCCTCCCCAGAAATTTTTGCCTAGGAAAAAGCCAGTATATACTTATGTACAACGTACGTATAATAATTGTTTAATTTTTAGATATACTATATTATATACGTATATAATACGTATATATATATATTTCCATTGGAAGAGCTTCTTCTCTTTATGCATTTATACGGATATGACTTAATTTTCTCACGATGGGCTTCATTTTTGTTCCGCCTGATTCGTTTTGGACCATATCACGAAAATGACTGGTTTGTATGTAAGGTGCACATGGAAGTTTTTTGGTCTGGAAGCCGCAAGAGTCTGCATATAGTTTCTGGTTTTCAGCGCACGTACTAATATATATTGCAGTGTTATTGCTAAGCTCGGGGTTGTTGTGGTCTTAACTTTAGAAGAAACTTCCCAGCTGAGTATATAATATGACCAGCACGAGCGCGCATATGGAGACGACCCCTCCCAAGCGGATCAGCAGTCCTCGTGGGAGCAGCGGACTGGGATCCGCCCCGAACGGGAGGACTGAGACGACCCCGACGCCTTCTCCCGCCACGACGGGCTCTCCTTCCTGTTTCTATGGGACTCCAGTGGTGGGAGGTTCTGCTCTGCGAACGATGGGGGGCGACTCCGCCACTCCTCCACTCTACAGTGCCTCCTCCGGGGCCGCCGGTGTGAATATCTATAATCGCCAGAACGCTCATCCCGGCCAGTCTGGTCCTCTCACTCCCGTCGGTCAGTCCCAGAACCCGCATCCGCATCCACATCCGCATCGATCCTCCATCAGTTCCGCCTCGCCCCAGGAAGAGGGAGTGCCCACGTCGGAGCGAGGGCCCTCCAGTGGGCAGTCCCCTCGGCGAGGGAACCTCTTTCACAGTTTTCGCCTTCATCACAAGTCCCCCAGTCGGAGCAAGGAAAAGGACAAGGACACTGAGTCTCCTTCGGGACTCGCGGGCGGAGGAGGGCCAGACTCCGTCTCCCACTCCCCTCGACGTCCGGGAGGGTTCTGGGGCACGTTCCGTCCCCGTTCCAAGTCGGACGGTCGAGCGGCGGCCATGGGTGCTCGCACTTCTCCCAACAGCGGAGGCGTGGTCCCACCTCCTTCTCCTTCTCAGGGGGCGAGTGGTGGGGGCCTGCAGTCGTCCAACGGTCGAGCGAGCTACCAGCAGCGTCCCCGTCTGGAGTCCATCCTCAGTGTGGACGAGACTGGAGGCGGAGGCCCCTCCCACCATCCTTATCATCATCATCATCATCATCGCGGTGTGACTCAGCCGATCTATGTGGACACCGGTCTGGCCAACTGGACGGGAGGTCGTCCTTCCCAGAAGTCAGCCGCCGCCTCCTCCTCCTCCGGCGACCCCGCCCAGTCTCAGCAACCCGGTCCACCCGTTCCTGTGAACTCCTCTTCCTGTCATGTGCCAACGCCTTATGGTCCCGTCCCCTCCTCTTCCAACGATCCCGCTGCCAGGAATCGAAGCCTTAGTGGATCTTGTGCGGTGAGTTATATCTCACATTCACATCTATTTACGGGTGGGGGCGGGAGGGCAGGTTCTCTCCAAAATCGCCCCTTCCACTTCCCGGGATTTTTTAGGTGCCCTACTTTTTCCCAAAATAGGCGGTTTTTCAAGCATTTTTTGGCTTCGCCGGAGATTTTTACCAAATAATGTCCATTTTGGCCTAAATCCAGGAATTTTCGAGAGGTTTCAGCGTTTTTCCATGCAAAATATGCCAAAAATGGAAATTTTTTAGCTCATTCTTGCACACACCCCCGGCCCCTTTGCCGTGTGGGGGGCGAAGTGCACCCGGAAACATTCCTAAAAACTTATATAAAATAAAAATAAAAATTATAAAAATGTATAATGATGCTGCTGGTAGCTAATGTCTGGGCTGTTTCTAGGCGAAAACAAGTGGAGGAGGGGAAGTGGACGGAGCCCCTCACTATTGGGGGGTGGGGGCAAAATTAGGGGGAACCAAAGTGGTCTGAAAATCGCCAAAAATGCAGTAAAATAGCCTGTTTTCTACATACATACACTGCTATGACTATGCTAAAAATGCTCAAAAATTGAGTTTAGACAATTTTCGACCGAAACTTTTTTGAAAATTTTGATCAAATTCCTTAAAGTTTGGTATTTTCTTCTCACCAAAAAAGTGGGGGTGTGTTAGTGTGGGGGGGACCACAAAATGGGGGCCCTCCAGTAAAACATCCAGTGGCGATGTTGAAAACTTGTGATTTTTTTGTGATTGTAGATTATTTAAATTCTTTTACCACTACTACGGAAGTTTTCCCCTGATCCTATCCCTGTGTCAATAAGTTTGGAAAACTTCAGCTGAATTGAATGCACGTGTGTGTACGCGACGCGTATATATACTATGGTGGATTCCTCACCACTCACTACACTACGCACAGACGAACACACACGCTCTAGGCTATTTTCCACACGCTAGCCTATGGAACATACACTTTGTGTTATATACACGTAAATGCGTGTGTTTTTCCTGGCCAATGCATATACCTCTATATACTCCAACGTAGTTTTCAATTACTAGTATATTGAGTATAGGTAGGTATATATATGTGTGTGTTTGTGTATAACGTTTCTGTTCTTCATTCGCCTCTCATCTATGTGTGTATGTGTGTGCGCGTGCGCGTGCGTGGTCTTTTTCTCTCTCTCTCTCTCGTCCTGTCCCGACCGTCTCCAGTTCTCCTGAGTTGGGCTCCTCTCCTGCTCCCTTCTCTGTTTCTCTCCTGAACCTCCGTCCTAACTGTCTCTCTTCTCTCCCGCTCAAGCCCATACACTCAAATTATATATACATGCTTTAGCTTTATATACCTCTTCTGTCAGCTAGTATGTTTATCGTTTTCGTCTTTATCTGGATTAGGAGAACATACACAGCTTCTTTCAAGGAATCAGCCTTCATTCATTCATTAGGCTAACTCCCTCCTATCCTCCCCATAGATTTTTCTGCTCTTCATCTCTACTCGAGCCGTCTACATTAAACATTAACCTTCGTCAGAACGAAGCAAGTATATATATATAAGTGAAGTCCTTTATTTAACTGGAAACTACTGATCTCTAACAGTCCATATTTGTTTGCCCAGGTACCGTTACAGTTCTGTAAGTTGCAGGATGGATGTCCTAACACTGTTTTGATATTTAAACTGTCCTAATTGGTTAAGGCTAGCCGGTTGAAGCTACAAATTTTGATGTTCGGATTTTCTCAGTTATTGTTAGGAATGTTGAGGAAATAAGCTGCAGATATATATATATGAAGTCATGGAGGGCTGATTTACTTGTTTAATTCCAGTCGCCAGGCGTATAGCCAGGGGAAGAGAATGGGAGGGGGAATTCCCCCAGAAATTTTGTACCCCAGAATTTTTCAGCTAAATTTTTCAAAAAAGTTCAGCGCCTTCGGCGCGAGTAGGCGCGAGTAGTATCTCAGCATAGTATCTCAGCATAATATATACGTGTTTGTTATACCAAAATGAGTACCAGCAATTACCCTATTTGGTGTGGATTGGCCAGCTTCTGCATCATTTGCGTGCATAATATATACAAACGTTCTGGGCCTTGTTAGTTTTTTAATTTCAAAGAGTGTCCTGTAAAAAATTCCACAAATTTGACGAATTAGACACATATATTTTTCAGTTTCCGGGGGGGGGGCTCCTGCCCCCAGACCCCCCGCAATATTTTTGCATTTCTCCTCGCGAAGTTTTTTCTGGCTACGCTGATAGTCAATGAAACCCCGGCGGCCTCAAACACTAGTCTGATCCATTAAAGGGGGGTTTACACTATTAAACTTTCGTCTGACTTTGTCAGATGAAAATTTTCTTCAAACAAATGTCAGACGAAATTCTCGCATGTAAACGACCACCGGAGTCAGCTCTGATATGGCAATTTTTGTTGGGCGAAAATGGGAATTCCATCTGATATCAGACGAAACTGACCACTCATATAGCTTCATTTCAAAAGAAACTTGGGTGAAGCAACAACAGCTGAATATGACTGGATGCCGTGGAATTGTCAGTAGCAAACTGCTTGCTTGTTTTATGGATAGTATAAACTGCATGTCGGATAGAAAATGTTTGCTCTGATATTTGTTCCATCTGATAAAGTCAGACGGAAGTTTGATAGTGTAAACCGGGCTCAAGTGAAAGAAAAGATGCTCTCTGCACATAAGATACCATGACGGAAATGGCCTAGCGCTGCCATGAAATCAGGTTTCTTTGCAATTTTCGATAGCGCTATCAAAAAATATTGAAAATGTCTTAAACATAAAAATATAATCAGTTTTGTGCTAGGATTTAAAGCTTAAAGCCCGGTTCACACTGCTGGTTTATGTCTTATGTATTTTGTCTTATGTGTTTATGTTTTATATATGTCTTAGGACAGAACTGTTCACACTGCTGTCGTATGTCTCTTGTCTTAGGCAGCACATTTGAATCTTTTAACCAATCAACTTGACAATGGCTAGACTAACTGCAATGTGATTGGTTTATATGTCTCTTAAGGTGCTGGTATCGTTTTGTGCAGTGCTTTTGTGCGTATTTTTTGAAACGCCATAACTTTCGCAATTTTGGCAGTTGGAAAGAGCTTTATACATCATTTTAAAGCTTATAATCTGTAGAGTCTCATTAGAGTACGAAACTAGTAAAAATCCGCAAAAATAGCGAAAATTTTCTGACATACTGACATCTGACCGGCTGAATATAGACCAAAAATTTTTGAACATCGATTTCTCAAAACTGTGGAATCGGCCAAAATTTTTTCTTGCGCTGTTCTATAAAGGACATCTGGGCCGAGGGACATTTTTTTGGATTTGGCTCAGCAGGTCATAACGGTCAAGAAAATCCATTAAATGTGCGGTGACACGAAATTTTGCAACTTTGCATTGAGTTTTTTCGCAACTGGA